>JAOPHQ010001191.1:0-111503 GCA_030340625.1 Merluccius polli
CGACTTCTTCTTCTTCGCCTCAAAAGCTAGTCATCCGCTGTCTAGCAGCTCCCTGCCAATACGCCCACTAAGATCCAACATTGTCGGACTTCTCGCAGGACCAGATGCAATTAGAGGGCTGTGTGTGTGTGTGTGTGTGTGAGGGATGTCCCTTTTGCATAAACCAGTGCATATTGCAATCTATCATTTTAATGGGCCTCAACTTTTTGCCGTAGAGCGCAGTGTAACAACACCAGCGCTGATTTATGTGGGATTCAAACAGTACGCCAACGACCCACCGATGACACTTTTTGTCTATTTTTTTTTTTGTTTGGTTGTTGTTTTGTTTTCCACAGAAGTGTAGGTCCTTTGAAAGCACACGACACATCTACAGGAAATAAAACCGCTTATGGCACAGGAAGAATTTTGAAAGTTTAACATGAAAAGACGTGCGGAAATCAAAGGAGCTAACAAGGCAGACAAAAAAATACAACATATGGCCCTTTAAACAAGGATAGTACCGTCCGTACCCCAACTCACAAAGAAATTTCAGCTCCAAATGTTTGTGTTGGTTTATTCGCGCTCACATCCCTCACATCTATATTTGATGGGACATCGTGTCTAGCTCAATACAAACAGGCTCAAAACGCACTCCCTTCAAGGACACGCATTTTTTAACTTTTGAAAAAAAAACTTCTTGATGGGTTTGTAGCTCTATTGTGATTATGACATCTTAACACACACACACACACACACACACACACACTTATCACCGGCAGATCCGCATATGAACCAGAGCCCCATAGAACTAAATCACTTGCTTTGTAAAGACTTGGCTCTGTCTTCCCTCTGCTGCCAGATCCTTTCTGCTCGCTCGCTATTGTTAGTGAAGACGAACGGCCCACGACAATTAAAGCTGTGGACCATTACTTGCGCTGAATGGGGCGGCTTGGGGGGAGGGGGGGGGGGGGGGGGCGCGGGCGCTGTGTTTTACAGCTGGAGGGAGAGCACTGCGGTTATCTGCATCTGTCATCCGGTGGCGTAATAGAGAGGCAGGGGAGTGGATGCAGGGCGGCGTACCAACGTCCTGCGCTTGCATCGCCCGCGCGTGCTGCTCACGATATCAGCCACGGGTAGTCTGGGTAGTTATAGCAAGCAAGGATCGGAATTGAAGTTTCTTCACTCCAGGATGCTGGAGAGAAGCCATCCCATTACCTACACAGGCTACAGACAGTTCTTGCCAAAGTACTGAAAAGAGGCGGTATAGCTGCTAGTGAAGCTGGCCGACATCTTTTGTGTCAGTTCTGTCGAGGATGTTGGGATAATGTGCTGATAGCTGATTTTCAGCTTGAACATAAAAGAAACAACCCACCTCCATTCTCTGAGTTACTGTTACAGTTACATGTAGAGGATGATAGACAGACTGCAAAAGGAAACAGAATGAGAACGCACCTTGGTGCATCAAAGCAAAGAGTCAGTGCACATTTCTAAACTGCAAGATCCCTTGAAAATGATGTAATTGGAGAGTGATATCACTGAAATGAGGAAACAAGTCACAAGTCAAATGTGCCTTCTCAAGGCAGTGTCGCTGAATTAAAGAGACAGGGATCCGACCTTCAGAGCCAGCTCACAAGCCTAACAACACAGAAACATACTAAGACAAAAGCCATTGTGACTAACATGAGCACAGAGCATCCAAATAAGTACAAAGAATATCCTTCCACTGCAGACCAAAGACCAAGAAGCAGATCAATGCCATGGGACTGTTTCTGATGCGGCGAGGATGGCCACATTGCATCGACATGTTCTGACGATCCAAATCCGTCGTAAGTAGCTGCTAAAAGGAAGCAGCTAAAAGAGAAACAGTCCCTGTGGGACAGTCAAAACGGCTCATTCAATACCCAGTCTTTAAACTAGATCTAGCCCTCATTGTGGGACAAATGAGAGCTAAAAACAGCGACAACAGTCCCACCTCTGATACTGAACGCATAGCCAAGAAAAGGTTTTCACACAAAAGATTGACTGCTGTGAAAATACCTAAAGGTTTGACGGAGCCAAGGACACTGCTCATGTACTCATTGATGGACAGGCAACTGTCTTCTTGATACAGGATTTCAAGTTACCACAGTTAACAACCTCTCATATTTGGAAAACCACCCTTTGAATGAGCTGTTAAAGGTAGAGGCTGCAAACCCTATTCAAGCTTTTAGAGGTAGACATCACCTTTCCTGAAGACTGTTTCGGCTCTGAAATCACTGTGTCTTTGGATTAGTTGTCCAAGACACACGATCTAAGGCACAGTCCACACTCTTGATAGGCACCAACACCTTGTATTTAGTGTATGAGGGTTATTCCACGAATAACACGAATCTCCAAGCATTCACATATGGTTACAGGGTTGTTCTAAAAATAATGCAGCAGAGAAATAAGCGAAAAGAGAACAGCAGCATAGGGTTAGCGCAATTATCAGGAAAAGACCCTGACGTTGTCTCCGCAGGTCAAAGCTGCTTCAGACAGGTGGATTTTAATTGAGCCCTCTTCATCACCCTCCTTACCAGGAGGCGTGTTAGTTACAAGCTGTATACTGTATAGTCTCCCTGGCAATCCATCACAAAAGTTACCAGTGGTGGATAATGATTATTCCAGCAAAGATGGTCATAGGCGAAATCCATGCCTTGCAGGAAGTAGTCTCAAGTAACCAACACCCTACCGATACAGCACACAGATCCCCTGCAAAATTCAGAGTTAACCTTTAACTTTGGTGGCTCTCCACTTGCAAAAGATGCATGCTATGCCAGAGGTGTTTGCCCAACATGATTCGGACTTCGGTCAAACAGACAAAGTCAAGCACCAAATCAAATTAAGTGACGAAACCCCCTTAAAGCATAAACCTCGACCTCTACGTCTGTCCACAAGATCTTGACGCTGTGCGGAGACACCTGCAAAAGCTGAGCGAGGCAGGGAGTAATCCAGGAGTCTGAGTCGTCTTTCCCTTCACCCATAGTGGTGGTGGTAAGAATAAAAATGGAGACATAAGACTCTGCATCGATTACCCCAAATTAAACCTACAGACCACCGAGGACGCCTACACTCTCCCTAATCTTCCGGAGAATTTCGCTGCACTCACAGGTCCACTCACCGCCTTTTTTGTGTCCATTGGGGTTCATGGAGTTTAGCTAATGCTCCCAGCACATCCCAAAGGTTGATGGAGAAGTGCAATGGGTGATGTCAACCTAAAACAAGTCCTGGTGTTTTGTAGGCGGTCTGATTGTTTTCAGAAGCTCTCGAAGAGCATGAAACCCGCCTTTTCCGTGTACTCAACCGTCTCAAGGAATACGGATTAAAACTGTGCAGACAAACAGGGGTGCAAAGGAGACACAAGGGAAAGGGAAACCACAAGAAAAACAAAGGAATGACAGAATAACCGCGGCTGTGACACACACGCACAAGTCTATTTTGCAATGAATTCATTTAGACATCGCTTTTGGGGAACAAACTGCTGCGGTGAATGCATATGGAGCATATGGGTAATCAAATGATGTATTCGACTGTGATCGAAGATGTGGTGAATGTAAAAACATGCTGATGCATATAATCCCTGCAAGTTTGTATTCAGTCTTATAGATTTGCGTCTGCACAGAGAGAGGGAGGGAAATCATTTTCTTCAGGAGAGGCACATTGCGGTGGATTTAATCAATTCTGAGGGAACGTTTTATTTCTTGCTCAACTGCAGGCGCGCGGCGTCAGATGGGCCTCCAAACGGTGGCCCAGGCCGCCCCGAGGATCGCCCGCGGCACAGTAAAATAACTGCACATTCCACATCCTCCTATAGGCCCACCGTCTCATTCTGCCAGAGAGATACACACACGCAGATAACAACTTCAAAAGATAAATTTTCAATTTACTACACTTTTTTGTTTTTTTTAAATGGATAATTACTTTACCGTATAGCCTAAGTCCTTTTTTCCCTCTGTTGTGTAGCCTTTAGTCTGGTGAAGAAGTTTCCCTTCAGATTTATCCTGAGGCTGAGACCTAAAATCCTGTTTGACGTGCAGAGGCATTCAATTATTTAGGAGGAATCTGTATTTATTATACAGGTAGTTTGAGGGAATACTAACTAGTATCGAGGCATTGGCTACATGTAAAATGTAGCGTACTTTAGAGGGTAAAGTTATCAAAAAATATTGGCCCTATAAATGTCGGGTTGCCATCTCTGATTATTACAGCACTTTATGATCCCACTAAAAATCCCTGTTTATATTATGTTTACAGTGGAAAGGGGACATGTTTTTTTTATCTGCACATGTAAATAAAATAACAAAAAATAAAAACCGGGCCTCTGCCTGGATTTTACTGGTCATAACTCCACTTTAAATGTAATTGAAGCTGTGGTAGGGGTGTGAATGTATCCTGTGTGTGTGTGAGTGTGAGAGAGAGAGATATGCAGAATGTATAATTTTTAGTATTATTATTATTATTATTAGATATACATGTAGCTGGATAAATGAATAGTTAGATCGATAAATAGATAGATAAATAGATATATAGATAAATAGAGATATATAGATGGATAGATAAATGGATAGATATACAGATAAATAAATAGATACATAGATACATAGATACATAGACAGACAGACAGGCGGATGGGTCTGCGTCTCCCGTCTCCCCGCCAGTATAAAGCGTGTCCTCCACCGCTGCACAGAGAAAGCTGTGAACCCGGTTGGCCGGTGCGGCCAGCAGCATGCAACAGTCTGAAAGGTGTTACCTCTTCAAGTCTCCTGTGTGGCATGTTAAGCAATGGTAATCTGCCGCAGTGCAGACAATAAATTCCACTGCATAACTAAGCGTTGCCATGACATTGTACCTGGCTGGAATATCATATGGGGGCGGGGGGTTGCAAATAAATAAATAATAATAATGGACAGAGGGGGTGTGAACAATTCCTGCAAGACATCGATGAGCCCACATGCCTCCCCTCCCTGCCTCCCTCCCTCCCTCCATCTTTCTTTCTTTATTCTTCGTCCATCATGTCATCATCTGTACAGTGTGGAGGCCACGCCCCTTCCTGAAATAAACGTGTTGTGTCGTCAACGAAGGGAATTAATGGGGACCACCAGGAGTGGTGTCAACGCTGCCGTTGTGATCTGAATTCATAATAATAATAATAATACATTTATATATATGAATAAATAAAAACAACCCAGGACATTAATTATTGTCTAGGGCTGATGCTGATCCGTTGTATGTGTGCAGCACAGCAGTGGCGCTGATTGCTGCACACGCGTGTGAAGTCTCCTGGCTCCACGTCCTCCAAGGTCCCTTCCGCTGCGACGCTGGAATGTGGAGTGATGCAACACAAAAATAATAACACTTACATAACACAATGGAAAGAGATGGGAAGAGATAGAGAGAAACCATGGAGAGAGAGAGAGAGAGAGAGAGAGAGAGAGAGAGAGAGAGAGAGAGAGAGAGAGAGAGAGAGAGAATGAAAGTGGGTATAATAAAAGAGGAATATGGAAAGATAAAGTTATAGAAGGACAGAAAAACAGAGAGTGATGGAAAGAGAAATAAAGAAAGAAATAAAAAAGTGAAAGAAGGAAGGCCTCAAAGGGCCTGATTATGGCATATCATCCAGAAAACAACTTGTACCAGTCGAATCTCTAGTGAGATTCCCCCACCGCCGCGTGTCTGCGATAACAGAAATGAAAAGCTTGCTCTTAACACCACCAGCTCATGGAGAAATGGATCACCCTTTTCCCCCTCTATCCCTCCCCGCATGACATAGACATCAACTCTGCATTTCTTTGACAAACTAAAAGCCATTTTGGGCAGTCACAAGCAAAACATTATTTTGGAAACCCTGTAGCCAGGACCTGTAATACACACACAAAAAAATATTATGATTCACCACTGTGAACCAAAGATAGACCCTGACCACGTGCCGTGTTTCACCACTGTATTTGATCATTTTATTCTATTTTTTTGTTCTTTTCATGAAATGATATTAGACTAGTCTTTTCATTTATTTCAAGAAGAGAAGATGAAAGCGCAGTAGTCTCTTGCAAGTAGAGTAATACTTGATAAGGCAGCCCTTTGCATAGATATTGGTTTGCACATAAAGGGGTCCAGTCAATGCAATTTCCCCGTGTGACAGCAAGACGTCAAATGTAATGAAAAGTGCTTAATCAAATATGAGGGGATATTCCTATATATTTTTATTCTATCAATTCATATCTTCTAATTTTGATATGCAGAATTGACCACCAATTGATTGAAGTTAAAGCTAAACAAATACATGGACGAACCAATTGACAACTGCCTAACTAACAACCTGGCTAACTCCCGGACTAACTTATTAACTAAGCGCCTACGCTAAAGAATATCTACGCTATTTGTATGACAATTGAATTTAACATGTTCATACTCCTTTTTCCATTACTACCTGCTGTTGTCACACACACACACACACACACACACACACACACACACACACACACACACACACACACACACACACACACACACACACACACACACACACACACACACACACACACACACACAAAAACACACTTTTACACACCCTTAAGAGAGCTATCTTAATGATTAGTCTGTGCTATCCTCTGGCACAGCAATCAATTAGCTGTTATAGCAAATGTTGATCTCTTCTGGGAAAAGCAGCGAGGTGCGCTTGGCAATTCCAGATGTCTTTGGGATTTGCCTCATAATGAAACGTGCTCCCTCGCATGCATGTACACTTAAAACAGTGTAGATAATGGCAAATTGTCCACGGCTTATCGTGGGAAATATTGCTAAAGCTCCCTT
This sequence comes from Merluccius polli, assembly GCA_030340625.1. Classification (NCBI taxonomy): domain Eukaryota; kingdom Metazoa; phylum Chordata; class Actinopteri; order Gadiformes; family Merlucciidae; genus Merluccius; species Merluccius polli. Next base: position 6,808 of record JAOPHQ010001191.1, read on the forward strand.
GCCATCAACGGGGGTTTTTCTTTTTTCTACGTGGACTCCCTTAATGCTTTCCTGTGCAACATATGTGAGAGAACACTGTAGAATGAGGGCTGTCACCTGTTATTGCTGTGATTAAAAAACGTTGATTTATAGACGGCCTCAGACATCAGAGGATTACTGCACCTTGCATACAAATGAGCTGAATGATTTTTCCGAATCCCTATTCCCACCTAGTTTAACTCCTTGTCAAACGGTATCAAATACACCTTCATTCAATTTGGGTTCACACAGTGGCATACAATTTGTGCCATTTTATTTTGGACAAAGGGCAGAGAGAGAGAGAGATGGGGGGGGGGGGGGGGAGAGCCGGAGGAGTCTGATTTCATGCCTGGCCTCTATCATCCCCAGATGTTCACCTCAGAAACATCTCCACTGGTACAGGTAGAGGCTTAATGGGCCGCAAAGTGCCCCGAGCACCGCTAGTGAAATGCAACCTCTGTATAATGTTAATTGAGAACTCAAGACATAATGTGCTTCATGCATGGCAAGTTTTCGAGTTACAGCAAAATTTGTGTTCCTGCGCGCTGTGTGTGTGTGTGTGCGTGCGTGCATCCATGCGCATGTGTGTGTGTACTTGTGCATGCGTATTTATGAGCGTGTGCATGTGTTTATATGAATGTGTGTGTGTGTGTACACGGCCTGCACTTACGTGTGTGTGTGTGTGTGCGTGCGTGCATGTGCACGAATAATGTGATAAAGCAAATGGCTTTTCTTCCTTCCGCGGCGCACCTCTCGCCTCATTTTTTAATTGCCGCTGAGAACGAGATGGAGGACATTAGTGTGAAATGTTTCGTCGTGGCCAAGCATGGGCTAAATGACGCACACCATGTACACACAGCTGTGAACGCACAATAGAGCAACGTATTTACAATCCGGCGGCAGCACGGGCCCCCTCGTCTGGAGATGTTAACCTGCTCATCTGAAACAGATACGGACGCTTTAGCGCGGCCCGGCTGCACTCCCGCGGCCACAGCCTGCACACAGGTCATTTAGTTCCTGCAAAGGTGGTTATGTACTGTGGCGTGTGAATATATGTAGTATATGTGGACACGTAGTAACAGTAGCATGTATACACACACACACACACTGAATATGTTATAGCCGAAGAGAAGTGAAGGGAAGTAGCCTATAAATACTTTGAGGCAAAGACGTTTTAGAGTTTTTTTTTCCTTTTTTGTAATATTTCTGTCGACTTTCACTTTTACTTCACTACATTAAAAAAAATGTACAAAAAATTGTACTTTTACTGACTTATGGTTACTTGCTACAATCTAAAAATAATCGTCTCATCATGCTAATAGTTGATCCTTACAGACTTTCAGACATTTTATGGTGTTGCCTATGCGTGCAAATAACTGCCGAAGTTGAGGCACATCTCCCAAGCCCACATGGGCCAGACAATATTTGCCGGAAAATCACAAACCGCGATTTGTCCGTAAGCAACGGCGAAAGCGGCTGTATGAATGCATCGTAGAACACTAATGGTGGCCATATTTACCGCCTATGCGTACCTATATGTAGGTTTCCTCTTAGCGGATGAAGTGCTGCAGTACAACTCAAACCACTAACAAGATTGAGTAGAGATGAGTGTAATCTCTACCGCCAATTTCACCCTCAGCCCCAGCTACTTATTTCTCCACTTGTCCCTACACTCCCAGATGTTCACAGGACAACACTAATGATGTGCTCTCTCTCTCTCTCTCTCTCTCTCTCACACACAGAGACAGACACACACACACCTCTCTCCATCAGGGTGAGGGATTGTGGCAGAGGCTGAACTTGACGCTGTTTGACACTCTGGCTTCGCACTCTTGACTCTCGAGGTTATAACTCTCCTGGATGACCCTGATTTTGGCAATTAGAGCACACACAAACACACACACACACACACACACACACACAAGCACAAGTTGACACGTATTACCACACGGTGACACACATACACACACTAACTCACACTTACAGACACACAAAATTGGCACATATTAGCACACGCTAACACATACTCACGCTAACACAAGCACACAGACACACACACACACACACACACACACATACAATCAAACACAAATTGGCACATAGTAAGCACACATACTAACACATGCACACACACACACACACACACACACATTGGCTCATATTATCACACAGTAACACATGTGCACACACACACACACACACTAACACACGCACACACTAACACATGCACACACACACACACACACACATTGCCTCATATTATCACACAGTAACACGTGTGTACACAGCACACACACACACACACACACACACACACACTAAGACACGTACACACACACACTCTTAAGGCATGGCTGGGCCATACTGGAAGGCCTCTTGACAGGCAGCAGGTGAGGGCGGAGGGCACAGATGCTGCGGCCCACCTCTGCTCAGTGGTCCGGGGCCAGAGCAGCCTTTGAACAGCCTATTACCGGGACACCGCATCAGGGGAAGGCAATCAGCTCCGTAGGTGTTCCCCACTCACACCAGATGGTGTGGGAGATGAATCGGGCCATTATATTAGCGCTGGATAATTCCTCAGATGGAGCGAATTTAAAAGAAAAATAAGCGCTATTCGTCTCCTCCTCCTACCCTCTCTCCCTCTCTCTCCCTCTCTCTCTCTCTCTCCCTCCCTCTCCTCCTCTGCGACCTAAAGACAGACTTCAGTAAACGTCTGGTTTATATGGTCTTTTTTTTTTTCCCGTGCTCCAGTGACTTCAGATGTGTTTTGTAGCCGAAGTCAAGATTCACACAACTGCACTGCGCTTACAAACTGTTCGGGACAAACCGAAAAGTGAGTGATCTTCCTTTTAAAAGTGAAAACCTTTTTTTGACAGAAGGTGAGGTTTATTTAGTCCCTATTCTATTTCCAGGATCCAGGAAGAGCAGACATGTGATTACCAACAGCTGTATTTGTCTTGTGTTTTTCTAGCCAGACACACAACTTGTTTTATTATATTATTATATATACTTGTTGTTCGCACGCTCACTCGCAACACTTCACACCCCACACGCGTGGGCGTGAAGGGTGTGACGCGCCCCTGGCAAATGTTTAACTTAAACACCTTTAGAAAGGCTGTCATTTGTTATTCACATACTGTTAGGTAATGATGAAAGAACCCTCTTAGAATACGCAATTCATCACATTGTTAGATTTACATTAACTCATTTATGTCTTTAGTAAAAAAATGTGTCAATCATTAATCAATTCTGTATATGTTTTAGTTGTTAGGACTCTGCTCATGTTTTATAAATGATGTGTAGCTATGTTATGGATGAGCTAAATGGGTGGTTGACTTTTAAGCCTGAAAAAAATAAAAATAAAAACACTTGTTTTTTAACTACACTTATGAGGCTTGAAAACATGTAGCCATGCTAAACAGACTCTTACATTTCCAAATATGTATTTGATATTTTAATATGTTGGATTTTAATATGATTTTTTTCACCGTTTTGTGTATTAGTGCAATGGTGTGACATGACAATTATCCCAATAAAATTAAAATGGGGAATATTTCCGACAGTAATTCACTTCATAATTATCCCATATCATTACTCTCTTTCCACCACTTCCTTGTGAACATGAATTCATGTTTTTGTGATGTTTCTAATCATGGAGAGTATGACCTCGTCCTCAACTTTCAATATATTTCAAAATAATGCTGACAAATTTGTTTTTGACTCCTGCTGATCCCATTATCAACATGTCCCATTAAGATTTGTATGTTTTTATGGTAACAATCTTGAATCTAACATGATATAGTGTCACACCATAGGATGAACTACACAAAAAATACACATTTTATGCATCTGAACATTAAAACAAGTATAAAAAAGTACAGCAGATCTAACTTGCTAACTAGCTCTGATATTTCGCAAACTACCTGAAGGTAATGATATAATATAATAACTGACTACCGGGTATATTGTTTGCAAGTTGCTGCATGTCGTTCACCTCCAGCTCTTTCCCCTTTCTAACCCAACCCTAACCCTAACCCATTGCAACCTAATAATATATTTTTATGTTAACAGCATCACACTAAAAGACGAGGAGAATGGGAACTTAAGTTGGAGCGCCCCCACGCCTGCGAACAAACTGGACAGGGATGAAAATGAGGAAGAAGACGACCATGATGAAGTCATTGGAGTGAAGTTGTATATGTTTGAGCCGACCGGCAGCGCTGCTGGCGAAGGAGAGACGCAGGCTCCTCCCCGCGATGGAGCTGAAGCATTTTCATTGGATTAAAATGAGTAGTAAATGCCCCTGAGTGCAAGTAAACAAAGTCCAAGTAAACTATTACTGTATTTGGCATATAACAAGAGATAAATTAGCAATTACAACAGGGACAGACTGGGAAAATGCATTTTTCATTTCATGGGGCCTTTGGGTAAAATTAAATGAAAATATCAAAACTAAACATCAAAGGCCCAATTTCTTCCTGTCTTTTGCCGGTTCATATGTCATGGGCATCCTTTAGCCACATTTCTTTGAACTCATCTGAGTCCACGTAATGGGGAGACAACAACAACACAACTAACAAACAAAGTTCTAGATTAATGTCCTGCCCTTAGAGTTAGTTAAAATAAACAACTTATTCATTTTACCTTGCATCCTGGGCTGAGTCACGGACAATTTGCTGACCGCTATCAGGAAGCGGTCAGCGATGTCCGCCTTCCCTGATACACTGTGAACCCCAAGACCTCCAGACCGCTGCAGGTTGCTGCTTTTTATGGCTGCATTATGGGGACTAAAGTGAAAAGTAAAACGTTGTTCTTAAAGGATAACTTTGGGACTTTTCAACTTGGAGGGTCTCAGGGACTAATACGGACAATGGCTTTTGAAATTGCTCCAGTATTGAGCGAGAGGGCTTCAGCAGGCAGCCACGAAACGGGCAGCAATGTAAAACTATAGGGGCATTAGCGTCCCTTCAATGTACGTCCTCTCAAAGTTTACCGTTCCCTTGATCCGGTCTGTTTGTTACCGTGTCTCACTAAGTCTCGCACTGAGCTCTCGCGGTCTCGAGAGCTGGAGGGTCGAGTTGTTGCAGGAAGATAATGGCGGAGACGGGCAACAACGCTGCTTTTTAACACACAACAGCAAACTCCTGCCTCCTCAATCCAACTCTCACTCACGTTTCCACCGCAATTGCTGCAGTGCTTTCTCCGTGGGTTAAAAAATGGAGTGGGTCGCACACGGTGTCCAAAAATTGGACTAGGAAACGGCTACCAAACAGCAACCATTTCTTCCCGCAGCCTTGAGGCAACAATAGGCAGCGAAATCCAGTAGCCGGTCCAAAGAGATCAGCGCAGCGATAGCGGCGGATATGAGACCCTTCTCTATGGTAGAGAATACAAGCTTCAACAACACGTAAAGGGCTCGACCTGTGATACATCAGTACTTCCGGCACACATTTTGCCCACACAGTTATACTTACCTTATACAGCAAAACAAAATAACACATTGACACGATGTCAGAAAAGCCTTCTCTGGCGCTAACTACGGACAGCTGGACGTCTTACTGCTCATTTCATTGCGGGAGACTTGGAGACAAAAAGCCCAGTCCCATGTATCATGTTGATTTCATGCTGATAGACCAATCGTGGTAAAAGTGGTCCAATTTTGTTTAAGGCACTGCTGTGTGACTTAATTTTGCCATATGCTGTTATAAAGCAGCCACGACTGTTTTGTTGTTTGTCATGTGCTAAACGAAACTGTGTACAGAACCGTGACACCACCGTACCGTAAAATAACACAATCATGTGTTCAACAGTGTTTTTCGTTTATACTGTCTTGATTAATTGTTGGATTGCTGTTAAGACACCCTTCCTGTGTAAATATGTCTGTCTGGCCAGATCAATAAATGTTTGTGTACACCGGTCTGTTTTTGACCTCAGAGCTGAAGAAGCGAAGGACATTATCATTATATCTGAGTTTGTTCTGCTGAAACAATTGGAAAAAATAATAATAAGCTTCTTCATTTTGTAATCTACCTGCATCTTTTGTACCATATACCAACTCGATTCCACCCCACATATGGTGGCAGCTTATCTTATCTACAGGTAGCTGGCTGGCTGCTTATCTACTTATAGGGAGGCAGAATGAGTCAGAATTCGTCTACCTATTCTAGCCTCGTTCCCGGGCGGTCTCGAGGGAAAAGGGAGCCTCGAATGTGCGGATATTGGCGAGAGAGAGAGAGGGCGGGACTTTCCAGGGAGCGGTATCCGTTTCAGTCACATGGGTTTAGTGGCGTGAGGCAAAAGGAGAGGGAGGCACATCATGAGGGAGGGATATCCGTTTCCGTACATGTTTTGGATATTGCCTTGTGAAATTCTTCTTCTTATGCTTCTCACTCTGGGGATGGTTAGCTTGAAGCTCGCATGAAGTAAGAGATGGAAATTAGTAGAAGGAGGGACCACAGCATTTCGCTTAGATCAGTGAAAATGTTTTACCATTGTTTTTTATACTCACCCTCTCCTAGTCACTAGCTGATCACTGCATCGCCTCACTTCTAATGAGGCTGGATGTTATGTGATGTCATGTGTCATGTGACCCATTGTTTTTATACTCTCCATCGTCTCCTCCTTGTTGCACAACAACACTTTAAGTTCAACTCATCCAAACCCCCCCCCCCCCCCCCCCCCCAACAGGATATAATGGGGGGGCGCGGGTGGGTGGTTCATTTACAACATTGAACTGCAATTAAATTACAAGTAAACAAGGCAGTCGATATGAAATCCAGTTGTTATAGTAACTCATGTCCACCAGCCATCCTATGAAAACAACATCTAAATACCTAAGGAATATTACCATTATAATTACAGCGACTCTAAATCTGCTACGGTTCATTCATATTCCACCTGTCCACCTTCTTTTCTAATGATAATCTATACTCACATCAATACGGAGACTAACAAGCTGCGCCTTCATGCCTCAGATACTCTCAAGCCTCTCCTGGTGGTGGCAGCCCTTGTGCCTTTGGGCTCGGCAGCGGCCGGAGAAGGAGGAGGAGGAGGAGGTGGCAGAGGAAGAGGAGGAGGAGGAGGAGGAAGAGTAGTAATAGAGTAATAGAGGCTGGTGGCTGACAAAGCCAGCACCTAATCAGAGCTGCTGGCTCCCAGGTAAGCCCCTCTGGGGTGTGTCTGCAGGGGCTGAGCCAACCAGGCTACGAAGAGAGAGGGAGAGATATCTGGTTCCATGAAGTGACCAGAAAATCACTGTGGTTTGTTTGAAAAGCTAATTATATCTACCTGAGTAACGATAATGACTTGAGATTTCTTTTGGTGCGGTACATCTGAAAAATAAGAGCACAATATAATAAACCATGTTTTTTTTTACGACGCTAATGCATTTATTATTGAACCTAACATATTTTGGGACTGAAAGCGACCATGGTATGTGAGGTTGGTTCCTAACTTGGGTGAATTGAGATTGAGACATTTCTGTGAAGTTTGTAGTGACACCTAAACACAAAAAGAGATATTTTACCATGAAAGTATGTTACACAGCTCTGTAAATCTGGCATTGGCTTAGGACCAGGCATGACAGCTCCACAAGACACCCGCATGTGAATCTCAGTTTGTTTCTTAGGGAAACTCCTAGGTAAACCAAACAGTGCTTATTGCTCTCTTATCCACTTTTGTGCTAATGAAAAGCATGTCCCGAATCTGTTGCAGGAGATTAGGGGAATATCATTACTATTGTCCTTTTGCCAATGGAGATCCGCTCTATCCTCTGGGATTATTTCCCAACCCATCCAGACGTGCTGTTTGACTTCTCCCTGCCAAGGTAAGGTTGAGTCGAAGATAGAGACTAGAAATACACTGAGAGACACTGCAACACACCATAAACTACAGGGAATGGGTCTGCAGGCAACCAGGCTTTCAGGAAATGTGCTTTTCTTCTCGTTTTCATAATCTATGCGATGTTCTGTCTGCACTCTACTAGACATAAAACATACAGAGGTAAATCAACAAATTAAGAGAAACAACAGAAACCTACCCACCAACCCGCCCACCTACCCACCTACCATGTAGAAATATAATAAAACAATCAACTCATCTAAGCAATCAATCATTCCATTACAGGTCCTCACTCAAATGTGTGTATCGCGTGAGACAGCATTTGTTCAGGGTCAATATTTTCATTTCATTTCATTTTTTTTTTTTTTTACTGTTACTCAATAACATCAGACTATAGTTAAACGGGATGTGCGTACGTAAGCTAGAACAATCCATTGCTGCAAAGGGCATTGCATCAATACACCAGGTTTGCAGAGGCGCTGTGTCTGTGTCCTATTATTCTGACTGCCATGGTTACAAATGGAGCGCCATTGACTCGTGTCATTCGAGGTGCGTCAGACATGTGCTTCAAGTAAAAAATAAGAAATAAATAAAAAGGCAGACTCCATTATGTGCTGGTTGAGGGAACGGCGGTCGAGGTGATGCTGACATGTGATATGTGCGAGGCCTACTGTGTGATCTATGAGGGGGGTTGGCCCCTCGCAACCGGAACCACTTGCCTGAGATCTACATAAATCTCTGTGTACTTGGGAGGGGGGGATGAATGAGATGCAGCGCAGCCCGAAAACACATTATACGTTCATGTTTCCCTTATTGAAGTGCCGCTGAATGGTTCAGCAAAAGCAAAGCTTATTGGTGTTCATAGTCACGCTGGCCCTTAGCGGTGAACTTGGCGAGTGTATCAGTAGTGTTTAGGCCCCCCCATCGCACCCTCTGAAGATCAAGAGAGATTGACAGGTTTATTTGCCATCGCCCAAAGATGCCTTAAAGGCTTTTTTTCCAAAAAAAAAACATTAAAGTGATTTTAAAAATCATATTACTCACTGACTCCCCACCACAACTGTAATCATGAAAATTATGTACTGCATTACATTACATTACACACACATACACACACACACACACACACCAATATTATTAATATTTAATATTGTCTGCACCTGCTAGATCAGCCTTGATAGATCAATTAAGTGATTCTAAATTTGGTCCAAACTATAAAATGAGCAGCACGGTGCCTGTCTTTCACCATCGAACATATCAACATTAACCCCGGGGCGCCACTGAAAACACTGCGTTGGCGTCACCATTAGCGTCACGTCAACTCCCCGTTACGACGCACCCCACAGGGGGCGTCACAAAACGTTTCTTTGTGCAGTGAAATCCTTCAGTGTACAAAGAACGATGGCATCATTTACGAGCGGACGTGGAGAATTGAAAAGTCAAAAGTGGATTTATGAGTTGACGGTAACATTTGCGATCGAACTTTGAGATTTTTTTGGGGTTTGGACGGCGCCGTTGGACGCCGTCCAAACATCCGCCGGCTGTGGAGCATCGGGTCACATAAATAAGGGACACATAATGACCCAATGGCCCAACGTTAATGGAAAAGGTTTCTATTTTGTAGCAATGTCCCGAATGGATGAACATTGTGTTAGTTCAGCTTCTGACTATTTCTTCAAAGCCATACAGTATCTTGGACAATAAGTGGCAGGTCATACCTGTGAAGAAAGGGTTTCTATGTGAGTCAATATGTGCAATATTGTGTGTAGGCATAATTTAACCTGCTATTTCTTTAACATTTCACATAAAATCTGGAAAGATTTAGCACAATAAAAGAGTAGACCACTCATAATTAGATTGTTGTTTTATGCAAGGTTAAACATGAGAAAACTGAAACTATTTTGTAATATCCAAGGAGCATCTACAGTAAAAGCTTCCCATATTCACTGAAGGGATATGGCGAACTTTAGAATGAATGTGCATAGCTATAAATGTCCAAACAATACTAGTATGCCAGTATTAACACTAAACGTGTTTTTGTATTCGACTACAGTAACATAGTAAATCACCTTCAGAATCGTTTTTTAATCATAGAGAATAATAAGAACAGTTTGGAGATTCAGGTACAGGATCCTCAGGTGCAGAAGGGCTCACTTTGGCAAAAGTGAGCCCCCATAGCGCCATAGCACCCTAAACAGGGTGTCCTGCTGCCATAGCACCCTAAACAGGGTGTCCCGCTGCCATAGCACCCTAAACAGGGTGTTCTGCTGCCATTGCACCCTAAACAGAGTGACCCACTGCCATAGCACCGTAAGCAGGGTGACCCGCTGCCATAGCACCCTGAACATGGTGACTTGCTTGCCACAGCACCCTAAACAGGGTGACCCGCTGCCATAGCACCCTGAACAGGGTGACCTGCTGCCATAGCACCCTAAACAGAGTGACCTGCTGCCATAGCACCCTAAACAGAGTGACCTGCTGCCATAGCACCCTAAACAGGGTGACCTGCTGCCATAGTAGCCCTAAACATGGTGACCCGCTGCTATAGCACCCTAAACATGGTGACCCGCTGCCATAGCACCCTAAACAGAGTGACCTGCTGCCATAGCACCCTAAACAGGGTGACCTGCTGCCATACACCCTAAACAGGGTGACCTGCTGCCATAGTAGCCCTAAACATGGTGACCCGCTGCTATAGCACCCTAAACAGGGTGACCCGCTGCCATAGCACCCTAAACAGAGTGACCCGCTGCCATAGCACCGTAAGCAGGGTGACCCGCTGCCATAGCACCCTAAACAGGGTGACCCGCTGCCATAGCACCCTAAACAGGGTGACTCGCTGCCATAGCAGCCCTAAATGAGGTGTTAATAGCCCTAAATGAGGTGTTAATGTACCTAATGTTCCTGTATTGTATTGTCTGGTATTGTTTGCATTATGATGTGTGTAACAGCTGCTAACAACAAACTAAAGTTGACTAGGCTATTTTATTGGCTTCACAATTAACTAAAGTATTTCAAAGAAAACTAAAGTCTGCTGTTTTTTTTCTCCTGTCCATTCATGTATTATCATTATTGTCAGTGAACTCTAACCCTGGATGACCATGAATGTTTCTGGCTTCAAGCAATCGTTGTTATAAAATGGGCAAGATCAATTCAATATTACAATGATTCTGTTTGTGAAATACAAAGTTAGTTTTGAATTTCAATAGTTCACAGTTCAATAAGAAATAACAGTAGCAACATTTCCAGAGTTTATTTTTCAGGGGGGGGGGGGGGTGAAGGCCGAAATTCACAACTAAAATTTGTCTGATTCTCGGATTACACGCCATTCCTGAAATTTGTTTAAAAATTCATTGAATATCGATCTTTGTCAAAGTGAAAGACCAAATAAAAAGCCAGTATTGACGTGTGCATAATGTGTAAGATACAGATTCAGTAGAGCATGTAGCATTGGCACAGTGGCGCCAGTGGTCTTGCTGTTTGGCTGGAGTGTGAATGAGTGCAGCCCAGGGATTAGGTGAGACTTGTGGGGCTAACTTTTCATATAAAGTGCTCATTTTTAGCTAGTCCATTTCTACTTGAGCGAGCGCGCGCGCACACACACACACACACACACACACACACACACACATGCACACACACACACACACACACACACACACACAGGATCTGGGTCTATAATAAGGTGTGACTCTTGTCTCCGAGAGCTTGTTTCAGGAAATAGTCACAAATTAGATGTCTGCAGAAATACTGGGTATGCTATTGTATTTTTTTCTCATTCTTTGTTTAATTCTTTATTTTCTGGTGCGATTGTGGAGAAATCAATCAGACGTCTCACTTCCTCTCGCTTGTGTATTACTGTGATTTAAGGCCAGTGTTGTGCCCTCTCCAACGTATACATCCAGCCTCCTTTGTTTTTCCTCCATCCACTCATCATGCAAATGGCAGCCGAGTGCCACTCTCCCTTATCCCTTCAACAGTTGACACAGGTCTGTATGTATGTGTGTATGTATGTATGTATGTACGCATCGCACACACATACACACACACACACACACACACACATAGATACAAAGAAACAAACACGGCACGCATGCAAATATAAAAATGCATTCTGTTAATATTAACAGCAGAATTCGCTTTTTTCAAAAAACGTTTTTCGAATACACAAGTGATACACAATCAGCGGCAAACGTAATCCATGGAATAGCCATGCACTTCTGCAAGGTGTAATTTCCATTTAAAGATGTGATTGCATGTAGTTGCTGCGTGAAGTGAATTGGAATAATCTTTGTAGTTCTCCCCTCAATTGATTTTCCCATCTTCAGCTGGATGCAGCCTGTTTTGACCTGCTTCAATCTGTATTTACTATTTTCCATCCAGTTTTGCACTCTGAAGGATTCAGCCAGCTTATCTTGTCCAGTTATATATTCTTGGCTTTTTTTGCACACCCTTTGAACAGCTCGTCCCATATTCAGATTCAACAATAAATGAAAAGTTAAATGCATTTCCGTTCCAATATAAACCACACCGAGTCATACTGAAGTACATCGAAGAGTACAAGAGTACCAGAGTAGAAAACCGAAAAGACCAAAGAGGGAGAAGCACAAAGCAATGACAATTCTATTACACAAAAATAGTCACTCGCAAAATAGCCAGTGTCTTTATATAAACAACCTTGAAATGCTAATAATTACACTGGTCTCAAGAGTTGTGATGACAAAAAAAACAGTTTGATGCTTATGTAAATGTTGTCTGGGTGACAGATGCAATGCAATCTTTGGAAACACAAAGAAAGGGAAGACTGGGATAGGAGAGTGGCGAACGTCGAGGGGTGCGAGTGTTGCCTTCGACAGCTTGCGTCCCCCAGCATCCAGCATCAAGCAGCAACAGCATGTCAACATTAATAAAACGCTATTGCTTTTTATTGATCTGCGCGCAGTATGTAAATATGTACCCCAGAAGAGACATCATGAGGCAAACCCAGCAGCCAGAGCCAGCTCACTTCTCAAAGTGAAGGAAAGTTCCTGTACTGTGAATATACATGAATAATAATAACAATGTAAAAAAAGAGAAAAAGAGAAAAGAAAAAAGTTTCATCCCTGCCCGGCCTTCATTTGAAAACAAATGTTCGGCCTATAGGCTTTTTTTTTAGGGAGGGAAGCAGATAATCTTAATGTCTTCCTGGCTATATTCCACGGTTTTAAACTCTAATCAATGAGGTGAAATTAAAAGAGCATGTGAGTGACTTTCTGTGCAAGTTGACTGAGCACACTTTGCCTTTTTCCTTCTTCTTTTACGCAGAGCAGGCGCACAGTGACATGACCGAGGCAGAGCTCTCTCTCTCTCTCTTTCCCATCTCTCTCTCTCTCTCCCCCTTCTCCTCCCGCCATTTAATTTTCCAATCCACTTCCTCCACATAGTTAGGGAGAAGTGAGTTTTGTTCTGGTTTGATACACCATCTAATGAGAGTCACTAAGAGGCCCTGTTGAAATCGTTCCCTAATAACACATTCTGAAGTGATGCATTTTGTATATTGAATATTTAGTATATTTCTTATTCCTCCATAACTTTCCGTTTATTTTTGTTATTTTTACTCACCTTACTGGTCCTGTGTCCATTCCAGGCTGTGCGACACAGACAGACAGACACACACACAGACACACACACACACACACACACGCGTTCTAATTTTGTGCATTGGGTGAAAGACTATGTCGCAAATGCCTGCTATATGTAGTCTCTAAGCCTATAAAAAATATATGTATGTGAAATGACGAATCTCATACCACCAAAGGCTTCTCCGGGGACCATTATTTTTTAAATGTATATTTTGCTTCTAAATTGGTCACCCGTTTCGCATGAAAATGTGTTCAATTTTACAAAGTGTATCTGGGGCATATAATAGGCATGCAATGCATTATGCAGAAGAGTTAAGTCTTTATCGTCGCCGCGTGTACGATGCGATGCCCTATTGCACCAAACGCCGCGCGGCATTACCGCGTGTCATTTCCCCTTAATCGATTCATACCTGCTCGACACAGTCCGCCCTTTATTTCAACACAAACAAGCCACCTGCACCCGCGCCGCAATATGTCGGCTGCTTAGAGAAAAAAATGTTATCTGTCACCGAGATAAAGGGACCCCCCCCCCGTCCACTGGGCCGACACCACCGGTTTCAGCCGGGCCGCCGGTTACAGCCGGGCCGCCGGTTACAGCCGGGCCGCCGGTTACAGCCGGGCCGCCGGTTACAGCCGGGCCACCGGTTTCAGCCGGGCCACCGGTTACAGCCGGGCCACCGGTTACAGCCGGGCCACCGGTTTGAGCCGGGCCGCCGGTTACAGCCGGGCCGCCGGTTACAGCCGGGCCGCCGGTTTCAGCCGGGCCACCGGTTACAGCCGGGCCACCGGTTACAGCCGGGCCACCGGTTTGAGCCGGGCCACCGGTTACAGCCGGGCCGCCGGTTACAGCCGGGCCACCGGTTGGTATTCTTCCTCGAATCTGGTATAGTGTCTGCCCCCCCCCGCCCCACCGCCCCCCCCCCCCCCCCCCCCCCCCCCCCCCCCCTCACCTCACCTCTGACGTGTGATTGGATCTGTGCAAGTACATGTATATGCAAATGTTCCAGATATCACTTCCTCCTCGCTCAGGGGGATGAAAAGGGAAACAGTGCTTGCATCGTGACGAGCTGTCCGCATGGACTCTTCCTCTGCCGTCTCTCCCTCTCCCTCTCTCCCCCCCCCCACACACACACACCCACCTCACCCCAGAGGAACAGCGTCTGGTGATCTATAAATTCCCCCAGTAAATCTAGGAGCCTGTGCTCCTTGCCTGACATTTACAGGCTCTCACATAGCTTATTTCTGAGCAGGTAAAATCCATAATCCGTGTCAATGGTATCACACGGCGTATTCACAGAGGGGGGGGGGGGGGGGCACTGAAGTTGCCGAGGCGATGGATAGTGTGCGTGGGGGGGGTGGCTCCTATGACGTGAAAAAGAAAAGAAAATGTTTGTTCTTACCTTTATCGTCATACCCGCCGCGCCCGTGGGCCAGATATAATAATCATATTCCTGCACTGCACAGGCCATCCGGCACTAGGGGGTCTGCCCACCTGTCAGGGGGGGTTCCTTTAAACAAAGAATATGGAAGGAACAGGACAGGAAAACATTGGGATGAATGTGTGCTTTTGATTTTCATATTGTAATCTATATATATATATATATATATATATATATATATATATATATATATATATATATATATATATATATCTAGAGGAGACCATCGCCAGCACTGGCTGAAAATGTCTGTGAGAGAGATGGATAAAATAAACAAGGAACCAACCCGACTCAAAGTCGGAAGTACAGAACACAGGTTTACGTACGTCATGCGTCTCATCCGTTTCTGTGCACAATAAAAACAAGTGGCAGGTTTTATTGCACTCTGTCTGCACATTGTCTACGCATTTGCATCAATTAAGATTGAGCGCAAATATATACACACACACAACACGCACATGCAAATGAAGAACGAGATCCTTCAGAGAAGGACATGTAATTGTATATGATGCTTGTATTCAACGCGCCGATATCGCGCCGGCAGTCGCATGTCCGTGTATCCTGACAACAGTAATTGCTACTCTCTGGGTGATCTTTTGCAATTAAACTACCTTGACATGATAATTTGCGTCCGTTCCATTTGAGGCATCTCTGTGAACCTTTCTTTCAGCGGGGTGGCTGTGTGTATGTGCGTGTATGTGTGTGTCTGTGTACAATGCGTGCGCGCGCGCATGTGTGTGTGTGTGTGCGTGTCTGTCCGCCTGTATCTGTGTGAAAGGGAAACCGCAGGCAGGATGCGTCGGGGTGTTTCAGGCTGTCAAAGCGACGCGCGACTGCCTAACAGACCAGAGAGGAGAGAGCAGAGCGGACCTGGCAGATTTAACACATTGTGTCACCAAATTACACTTGACAAAGCGGTCGGAAAGAAGAAGGGGGGGGGGGTCCCTTGATTGATGAAGGCGGTCATTTCCTTCATGTAATTAATACACTACTAATGCTTCTCCATTTGTCTTTCCCTGCAGCATCCACCCTATTGTGTGGAGGTGGATGGGGGCGGGGGTGAGGTGCTGACGGCGGGGTTGTGCGTTAGGGCCGAGTGCCTCCTTTAGGATCCCGTTACCTCCCGGCCGGCCCCGGAGAGGGGCCCCGGGGACCCTGTAATGGACCTTGTAATGGATGAAAAATGTATTGACGGACATGTGTTGACCTAACAGTATTGACCGGGGGAGAGCATTATTGATTCATACGCAAGGCAATGGTATTTGGGCTATTCCGGTTCCACAAAGTGAATACAATGAATAAATGGTTTGATCTTGGGAGGAACCTGACGTCATCATCATCATCATCATCATCTTTGTCATCATCATGAGGAGGTGGCCAGTTGAGGTGAGTTTGGTTTTAACTGGGTCACGGTCAACCCTGTATCTAAATACATCTGTGACGTGTGTTGCAGGAAGACTACTAAGGCTATACGTTACTATTTTGGACCAATAAAGAAAGACTTTTATTTGACGAAAAAAATACAGACTAGACTATCATCCTGGTACAGCCAGTGATGCAACTCTTTAGTGCTAACGATGTTCTAATGATATCGTACACAGCACATACAAACACACACACACACACACACACACACACACACACACACACACATATACTGTATATATATATATATATATATATATATATACATACAAAACTAAAAAGTAACAACAGAAAAATGGTTAAAAAAAGGGATGTAAAAAAAAAAGGAAAAAAATGAGCTAAGCTTAGCTTAATTTCCCTGTGGATTAAATGTTCTTGGAAGGCATTCCTGAAGTGTGCCAGTGCATATCATTAACCCTTATGGACCGGTGGAGGACACACTGGACCTGATGTTCGTCCAAGCACAGAGGGAGGGAGAGAGAGAGAGAGAGAGAGAGAGAGAGAGAGAGAGAGAGAGAGAGAGAGAGAGAGAGAGAGAGAGAGAGAGAGAGAGAAGGGAGGATGCGCTCGGCACAGCTGGGAAACGGTCGATACGAAAGCACGCCGTGCTATTGGGTTTCAGAACTTTTGCATGTTTTCTTCTGGAGAGGAATGAGCGGATCAACATTTCGTCGAGAGAGAAAATAAAGAAAGAAAAACCCAGCAGGAGCGTGCGGTGCTGGTGTGTTTGTACTGCCGTACTGCATGTGTGTATGTGAGTAAATGTGAAAGAATTATACCTGCATGGAAACATCCTTGGAAGAGGTGTGTGAGTGTGTGTGTGTGTGTGTGTGGGTGGGTGTGTGTGTGTGTGTGTGTGTGTGTGTGTGTGTGTGTGTGTGTGTGTGTGTGTGTGTGTGTGTGTGTGTGTGTGTGTGTGTGTGTGTGTGTGTGTGTGTGTGTGCGCACACATGTATTTCCGCCCAATTGTGTGCAAGTTAGTTCTGTCTTGTTTGCATGTCCTTGTAACCAGGTCATATTGCATACCACACTGAGTCTATTTACCTGTGTGGGTGTGGGTGTGGGATTGTGTGTGTGTGTGTGTGTATTTCATTCTCAGAGAAGGCAGTTTTTAAAACACCTCGTGTCAGATATTGGACAGGCCCGCGACTGTATAATGTGACGGGTGTGAGCACAGAGTCCGGCTGTGGTATGAGTCATTGATTACACATCGGCTTAGTATGCTGCAGTGCGGACCCCCCTCACATCTGCGGTGGAGAGGTAACCTGAGGCCCCCCCCCCGGATCAATATCAGCAGGCCTGTGAAGCTTTCTGTCAGGGCTGTAGTTAAGGACTCCCTGCTACTCCTCTGGGTCCCGGGCCTAACCTTTTCCAAAGTGAGGTGATGAAGAAGCTCATCGTTTCTAATGAGGAATTAGGGAGGAGGGAAATGACTGTCGCTGTCACGTCCCCGAGTTCGAAAAAAGGTCCGGGTGACTGGGAAGTGCAAACAGAGATTCATTAGGGGATGTGAAGATTGGTCCCGGTTTGTTTGTGGGTTTTTCGTCAGCGGCGGCGGTAGACAATGAGCGTTTAACCGGCGAAGCTAGGAAGACGTCGCTGTGATTAGATATGTTTTGTACGTTTGTCGGATCAGTTGGAAATTGAGCATTGCTTCCAGAATAATGCAAATGTCTCACCTTGCTGTGATCAACAAGGGGAACAGAAAAGCCCACTGAAGAGCGATTAAAGATGTTTCCAAAGTTACATTGAAATTGCTTTTAAATAAAATAAGTAATAAAATACAAATCCAACTTTCAGCCCAAAAAATGCTGGAAACTGTTTGTGAAATAGAAACTGCCAATGCCCTCATTCTAATACGGCACGATACGTTTCATGTGTGAGCAATTAATCACAGCAATTGACAGAAACAGATTCACAGCTAATTAAAAAACCTAATTGCGTGCACTTTAACCATTTAGAATAAGATTAATTTTAAACCATTAAACATCCTCCGAAAACCAGATGTTCATTAAATGATGTCGATACAAACGTAATTTTTCAATAGATTGCCAGAATATGTGCTTACAGTAACTCGAGGGTAATTCATCCCTTAAAGCGCTTTAATTGATTCAAGCCTACGAAAATAGCCCATCCCTGCAATGCAATATAATACTGCAAATCTGGCATGACAGTGAACTGTTAGTCTGTCACTCGCCGCTTGCTCAATAGCTGTTAATCAGCAATTAATCATTCCATTTAATCAGTAATTTTTTTGTCACTATACAATGCTGATGAGTGTGACTCTTTATAATCAGGTCAGGAATATGGAAACCTTCGCTTGGCACCGTTGCCATGGTCTGGAAACGCTCCCGTCTCCAGAGACTAACAGCATAACTCATAACTGTCCCTTCTTCTCCTTCTTCTTCTCCTTCCTCCTTCCCCAATTAGCCCCTGCTGTGCGATTCATTGTGTTTTGTGTGACGGTCCCTTAACAACACTTACCCAGGCTAGTTATTAATCAGTTCCTCATGTTAGGCACCGCGCTGTCTGCAGTTTTGGGCTTGAAGTATAGAAAACGGCGAGAAAGAATCGTTTTGTGATGTTTCCTACTAATTATGTATGATTTTTGGGTGATTTCCTACTAATTATGTATGAATGTATTACATATTCACTTTCAAATGACTTAAAAATAGCATTTTCTCTTCGCCAAACGTATGCAGCACTTAGCCGCAGACTGGATTGTGGAGAAAATAACCCAGCTAAAAACCCCCCATGGGGCTTAGCCATAAATCAAGATACAGAACAACCTTCCTAAGTATTTACTATTTAGTCGTTTAGGAGAAACTTTTATCCAAAGCGGATCACAGATACGGGTCATTGAGATTGCAGTCGTTCGGCTTCAGTGGGGATCAAAACCAGAACCTTGTGGACCTTAGCCACTACAACAACACTGTCTATTGTATTTTAATGTATTATTTTTCTCCTTCCCCTGTTCTGGGGAGAGTTAATTTAATAATATTAATTTACTTGCCGCATGCAAGGAAAAGTAATTTGTTCATTCCTGACTGAATTAACACCAAGCCACTAATTGTTTCCATTAAAAAATCAACAAGGTTGCCGTGTTTTTCTTGCCGCCGCCACCATCCCCGCTGAAACGAGCGAGTCAGTAAGTCACCTAAGCATGCAGAGGTTATAGGAAAGTGGCCAAATATTTGGTGAGGGTGAATTCTGCTGACAACAGAAACAAGACTATCTGACTTGCTTTCAGTGCCAGAGCCAAGAGGTTCATGCAGGAGAAACAATATTGTGCCTTTTTTGCAGACAGCACATCATTTGAAATACCACAGAATAATGAATAGCAGAATAATAACCTTGTTCTTTAATTACTTTTCAAATGGCTGTTCCAGCTGAAGGGCCACCCAACTCTTCCCTATATTTCAAACATGCTCCCGTCTCCTTGCATCAAGAGCACTCATTAGTGTATTACATTAGACTTCTTTTTATAAGTCAGACACACACACACACACACACACACACACACACACACACACACACACACACACACACACACACACACACACACACACACACACACACACACACACACACACACCTTTATAATGCCCTGCCCCTCTTCTGCCCCACTCACAATAAAAACTCCTAGTATTTCAATTTCTCCAAAGGGCTTTAGAAAACAATCAATGTTTTTACCTTTGTGCAGTGTATAACCCTTCAATTACTGCTGAATTGGACCAATGGCTGAAATGGATACTGAAGTAGTGTGAGGGGAGGCAAAGATAGAGAGAGAAAGGAGGAGAGAGAGACAGATACAGAGAGAGAGAGAGAGAGAGAGAGACAAAGAGATACAGAGAGAGAGAGAGAGAGAGACAAAGAGATACAGAGAGAGAGAGAGAGAGAGAGAGAGAGAGAGAGAGAGAGAGGCAAATGGGTAGGCTGAGTAAGGAGGAGCAAGATGGTCTTTTTTAAATACAGTTTTCCTTTGAACACTGACCAGCCAATGCACCATTCCTCGTTTGAATATTAAAATCAAATTTATATGCTAGTCAGATATCAAGACATTCTCTTATAAAATAAATAATAAAACCTAACCAACTCCATATGTAAGGATGAAAAAACATCAATCCTGGGCGTATTACATGATTTACTCAACGTATGTGGCTGCGCGCCCGCCGAAGACACTAAATATATAATTGCCGGAGGGACCGGCGGAGAAGCGAGCCCGGAGACCTTGCTCAAAGCAAACACATCTATCCAACCTCGTCGCTCCTCGCCGAGGAGGCGAAGGGAGAGGGGAGAAGTGTCCGGTTCGTTCACTAGGTGGCAATCTAGTAACACAGACGCTATGGTGCCGCCGCTGCTGCTGCCGTGAAAGAAGATACATATCTAAATAAATGAGAGAAAACCCTTGCACGCGCGCATCAAGATGATGAGGGATAAACTCTATGGATTAACAAGATGGGGCAGTTTTACAGATGCGGATATCTGAACGTATGATTTGATATGTGAAAACACGTGAAAGGACGTGCTTTTATATAATGCATTTATATCTAAGTTGTTCACTTCCGGTTTATTTTTTTCTTTCTGCCTACTACTCAGCTTTTTGATGGGTCTCTGATGGGTGTGTGTGTGTGTGCGTGCACGTGTGTGTGTGTGTGTGTGTGTGTGTGTGTGTGTGTGTGTGTGTGTGTGTGCGTGTGCGTGTGTGTGTGCGGGGCAGTATCTGTAAATGGTGCATTATGTTGTCCTATCTCTGTCCCACCTGAACCTCTATACTTCTTAGACTTCAGCGAAGCGTTTACAGTCCAAGTCTTTCGGCAGATCACTGAGATCCTCCCTCGATGATGGGAGCTGAACAGGCATTTTTGATCAATCGATTCCAAATCAATCCCACTGTTTTACCCAAGTCCCTTGTCCAAATAACAGGGAACAGGGCTTTCGGCTAAAGCGGTACCACCACCACCAACACGTAAATTCAAAAGCGTCCGTAAGCGGGAATCGAGTGTGACTGTATGTTCTGGCCCTTACAGCGCATTGTCTGTACTGATAGTTTAAGGCCTCTCTGCCTTTAGTCTTAATGTCACATTTTCACTCTCAATATCCACCCCCATTGTACTGTGGCTGCCAAAAGTGAGTGTACTATTGTCAAACAGTACATTGCAACAACTCAATGCTATGACCAGTGATGTAGCCACGAGCTAAGAACAAAATAGGCTGAAGCCTATTTCATGAATTCTCTTCCTTTAATTTGCAAAAATGTGATTGAGTATTTTAGGAAATAGATAAAGAGGACGTGTCCTTGGAAAGCCAGAGGACATGCCTTGGTGTCCTACTTACGACCGCGGCAACTACAACAAAGTTTTACAAAACCAATTAGACAGTCGACCAAAAGGAAATATTGGATCATGGTTGCATGAGTTCAAATTATTGGTCAGAAATTGTGATGTTTGTATTGTATTTCTTTATGAATAGAATAAAAACTAAATAAAAATTACAGTTTTACTGGCTCGGTCCCTAATAAAATGCCTATTTATTTAGAGGAAATTATATAGAAAGTTGCCTTTTTGTCATCTATCTATCTATCCATCTGTCTGCCTGTCTATTTATCTATCCGTCTGTCTGTCTGTCATCTATCTATCTATTTTTCTAGCAATCCTCTAGATGTGTTTCTACCTCTCTCTCTCTCTCTCTCTCTCTGTATCTCTGTATCTCTGTATCTCTCAATCGCTGGTTGCTTGGAGTGAGCCACATTACAATATGCTAGAATGTGAATATGAAGTGAAGATGCGATGCAGATCAAAGCCAAAGGGGTTCAAAGTGTTCATTACAGAGTCTGCTCGGCCCTACCGACTGCACTGATTGTAATTGAGACAGAGTGGCGTGATTGAAAGGAGAGAGAGGGTTCGGACATGTCACAGTTCACTCATCGCACGAGGTCAATACAATCCTTTTTATATCGTTTTATATCATGTTTATATATTGCTATGACACAGCACTTGCCCCGACGCATACACTTAAGACAAATTGCGTGCAAATACGTTAAAATCGTGAAAAAACAAGCATTATTCTCAGCTCTGAGACACTGGGGGCGTGTCCACTGAAGGCGCTAAACCACGCCCCGAACTGTCAAATAATAACTAATAACTGTCAAATAATAACTGTCCAATTAATAACTGTCAAATAATAACTGTCAATAACTGTCAAATAATAACTGTCAAACTAATAACTGTCAAATAATAATTACTTAATAATTACTTTGATATTCTGCGCTTAGTATTTCCGCACTTATCTCTGTTGTATTCTAGCAATCAGTTAACTTAGCAATTAGGCATGCTTGAAACTCGTTCTTGTGAAATCCTTACTGATAGCGATTTACTGTTGCACTTTGTTAAACTAATAACTGTCAAACTGGTGATTGAGCATAACAAGCAGTGATGCAACTGCACTCTGGTTGTTAGGGGCGGGGCAATTCAATGGTTATACAGTCTTTTCACACGTTGTCAGCCATGACTTTCTAACGTGCGTCATGTGTTTAGAAACAAATCTTGCTTGGTTGCTATGGTGATGTGGTGCTGAGCAATACATTGGATTTTGCAAATATTTGTGTGTACATACCCTCAGATCCGTCCTACTATGCCTGCTATTCTGGGGGCAGACAGCACGGCGCCTGGCCCGGAAACCAGGAAGTGCGAGGGGCGGAGTTACGCAGTGTTTCCTGTTGTGTCACAGAGATATTCTTCCTAAGATAAAACTAATTTGTGAGGGCAAGACGGACGTTTCAGAAGATAATTTTAACAAGTGTATTTCTACACTGGCCAGTCTACTACACAGGTTTGATTTTAAACCTTTAAAAGAAAAGTTTAGTTGACCAGTGCTGGCCGAATTTGCGTTCGCTGTCGGCCAAGGAGGGATACCGACGATGGGAAGACGATGCTATCGTTATAGTCATCAGTCCTCTTCTGGATCTGAGATTATCGGTCGGCCGTATCACGTTTGTTGTGGTCCCCCCGGTCCGGTTGTTTCCAGTAGAGACTCAGTCCAGTGCGTCTACAGAACGCCGACAAAAACAACAAGATTGGTCGAAAAATACATTTGAAGTGAAAATGAAAGGCGCCGTTCACCCAGATTAAAGCTCGTCTGCCATCAGACTTTAGATGTTGATCAGAATCAGAACTGAGTTCATTGCCAAGCAAGTCGTCTTGGTACAGAACAACAAACAATAAACATAGCAGAGAAACATTCATAAAATAAAATAGAAAGAATACAAAATGTAAAGTCTAATTTGTGAGACTACACACACGGATACATGTGTGTGAGGTTTGGAAGGACCACTTGACAGGACCACACACAATCTCTCATACACACACACACACACACACACACACACACACACACACACACTTATCCTGTATATGCACAACGCCACAGAGGATATTTGTGGAGTCAAGCCCACTCACACGCTGCTCTTTTGCGCTGGTAGCGGTGTGCTACCTTTTTTCTTTCTCCCACTAAATCTGTTCCCCTTCCTCTCCAGGTACTCCTCTTTCCCCCAGGATAATATATTCCCATCGAGTGAAAACAAGCAAAGCACATCTGAGACCTTTAATAATGCAGACAAAAGAGCCACTTTGCTCCACCCGAGATGCACCACCAGACTGCGCATCCCAAAATTAGTGTCAGACGCATGCCTCCTGCGGAACGGCTTTGGCCACCGCGGCCGTCTGACAAATAAATATGTCAAGTGTATTGGCGTGGGCCATGAATAATGGATATTCTAATAGGTCCACACGTTGTATTGTATTGCATCGGGCCGGTATGAAATATACATCATCTAATTAGACCATGTTTTCGGACGTGATGCAGCCTGCATTTGATCAATATGTAATAAGATCTAGTAACAATTAGTGATGGGGTGGGGGTGGAAGGGGTGGGGGGGGGGGGGTTGCGAGAGAGAGAGAGAGAGAGACAGAGAGACAGAGACAGAGACAGAGAAAGAGAGAGACAGAGACAGACAAATGGCGAAGCTGAAAGTCACTTAAAAGGCTTTTACGGTGGTACTGGGTCCACAAATTAAAACCGTGAATCTGGCAGTGGAGGATCATGAATGCTTCGGCTGTAACTTCTCTGTCGATGCCATTGATAAAAAGGCTGTCGGCGGGCCGTGTTTACATTCGCTGCGTATGAGGTTTAATGTAATGATGGAGACCAGAAGGATTAACAGGGGGGGGGGGGGGCGTCGCAGCTCCTGTTCGTTAGTTTCCACTAGACGTCGTCCCTTTCTGCAGCGGGTTTCCGTTCGTTAGTCACGTTCCTCACCTGTTCAGAGGCCGTTTTAGTTTTCTACGTCCTATGCTCGGTGGTCACGTGATGTCGCTGTGTGGTTTGCATTTGGTATTTCAGTTGTATGAAAAGTTAGTTGTTTTTAATATTACGCTGTTTTGCTTTTGTTTGGATGAAAAGCTCATTTAATCAAGTTTTGAACTCTCTGTCAATCTCAACTTTCTCTGTGCTCGAGTCCACACTGACAGAGGTGTTACATCTATTTTGATTACAAATGCGCTCGCACAAAGGATAGCAAAAATAATGATGATTAATAGGGCGCCTCTCAAAACTGGCCTTAGTGATGTGCTATGAAAGATGGTTTAAATGAGCATAACAGGGATAAAAACAAGCAGATTAATAGAAAACGAGACAGTGAAAGCGCAAGAGTAATACAAACAAAGTGACTAACAACAAACGGATGAAAGGAATAAACACATTGGCAGATAAAAATATTGGATCATGCCTTCGAGCAAAGCAACACGAGATAAACGGCTTAAAAAAACCCAACCAAAAACACACATTCGCTACTTAAGTGTTTGGCTGACGAAAACAACGAACACAAATAGGAACGACGCAGGAAGCGCTGCTGTGCACAAGCACACACACACACACACACGCGTCGGGGGTACAACCGGCGCTGCCCCCACCGCTGTGTGTGGTGGGGGGATAAGTCCTGAATGATCTGATAAACTGTCCATCCGGTTCTAACTACAAGCCGGCCCCAGCGCTGCGGCTGGGATAGCGCTGGGAGATTGTGATCCGACCTCCTGCCGCCAGTGGTGGCAGGAGAGGCTATCGGTAATACAGGGCCGGTGAGACTGCACGTGTGTGTGTAGTGTACTGTGTGTGTACTGTGTGTGTGTGTGTGTGTGTGTGTATACATGTGTGCGCACGTGTGTATCTTTTATGTGTACCTTGTGTATAAAGGTGTGTGAGTGAGCGTGAGCGTGCGCGGGAGGAGCCACTGAAGCAAAGACAGAGCATGCACTTGAATGATTGAGGTTACCCAGGTGACCTCATAAACCAAAACCTGTGGCAGTCTCCCAAGGTGAGTGCTGAATTATGCCATCATTAAAGGACAGGCCCAGTTGCCAAGGTCAGTATGTAAAGTATAATCATCATCCTCCGCCACCACCACCACCGCCAACACCACCCCCCCCACCCCCACGCTCCCAGTCTCTCATTAGTCCCCCTCATAGACCAACAGAGATTATGCCTTGAACTTGTTCTGCTGTTGCTAGGGGCCCGGTGGGAACGCACCCCATCCACGGGGGCCGTTCATATCCATTCCCAATATGTTTGCCGGTGAGCTAGACCTAAAACAATTAATAAAATCACATGTTGTTTGTGCCCCCTGTGTGTGTGTGCGTGTGTGCATGCGTGCCCCCCCAGCCAGATCACCCATAAAAATACCTAAAAATGAGGATTTGCTTTGACGCAACGCGTCAAAGCGTTACATCCTAATTTATACGAGGGCGACTGCGGAGCGAGACGTCTGTGTTTTATCAATCGGCTTGGATTAACGCTCATCGTTCGGTCGCCGTGGGAACACAGCATTCACTCATGTGCCCTTGCCCGGCTGAATGATGACACCGGATACAATGACACCGCCAGACACATCGTATGAGACTATGGGCCCTATTTTGCCGGTCTGAAACGCAAGTATGAAACGCAAAGCGCAAGTGGCTTTGTGGGCGGATCTTGGGCGCTGTTGCTATTATACTGGCGGGATAAATGACGCTCGCGCCCAGCGCAAATCTAAAATGGGTTGGTCTGAAGTAGCTACATTAGTCATAGGTGTGGTTTGGGCGTAACGTGCAATAAACCAATCAGAGCGTCGGCTCACATTCCCTTTAAATGCAGGCGCGCTTGTTCCATGGCGAGCACATCGCGCATCGCCACTACTGGACCCAGACGTGTCCAATCCCGCCGTAGCGCGCGCATGCCCATCAGAGGGAAAAATTATTAGTTCTTCTGTTTAAGTCTTTTCAGCTTTTCATTTTCCGTTGACAAAATGTAAATAAAGAAATGTCACAAAGACATACTTTCCGATGTTTTGGCCCCACTCTCACTGAATCACGAGGTTATGAATGCATGGTGATATATTTGCAATGTAGTCTAACATTAAACCGAGATTACTTCGCTTATAGACAGTGCTTGAAGTGGACAAAAATAAGTGCCGGTACTGCCGGTCCACTTCAAGCACTGCTTACCGATGATGCAGCTCTTCTGTCAAATAAGCTGAAGCGCATTTTCAGTAGGCCTATGCCGAATGTTCTTTCAGTTACACCGCTTCGTGTTTCTGTGTGTTTTCGATTATAAAACATTTCACACGCTGTTGCTGGCATAATAAAAGGTGTCATCCTGGTGTCCTTATATATGTGTCTTGCGACTAGGCTATTGGTCAAACAGGTTAATTTGATCCGTCATTACTATTAACCTGAATATTTTGGGTAACTGTGTACGCTAGATTTATGCCTATTTTTTCACATATGTGGTAATATTTTTGCTTGTATGTATGGTTTGCAAAAATGAGAACTGCTTCCTTGTAGATGAGAGAAGCAAAGTGTATGCACATTGTACACACACTACACTATGGCCAGGGACGGGCTGGCCATCGGGAGGTTCGGGAGATTTCCCCAACGGCCGGACGATTTCAGGCCGAGCCGGCCGGCCGTAATTATTTTTTAATTTTATTTTGTATTTTTTATTTTGTGTATATTATTATTTTTGGGCCGGTCCCGATTTTTGGACCCCCCCTCGTCAACAATCGAGATTATGGCCCCCCTGATTATGGCCAAGCGCCCTTAAAATAGCGTCTGAATAAGCGCCACTGACTTTAGACTCGGTTTTTCCTGGTCTGTGGCGCAATTGTTTTGTGAAAGTGCAGAATAGCACCAGGGAACGTTTGCGCCGGGACACGCCTCCTGTTTCCGCTGAACCGCCCCCGGAGCGCAACTTCATTCCCCAAGTGAAGGACTTGCGCCTTGCGAGGGAAAATTCCAATGTGCGTCGGGTGCAAAATAGGAATTGTACAAGCGCCAGTGCACAAAGTCAATTGCGCTGAGTGCAAAATAGGGCCCTATATGTCACTATGGCTGTCAGCTGTGTTTACAGTGTTTAAATCTCAGGCAAAAAAGGGTGAAAAATATGAGCGGACGCGCTATATTATTGAACAGTAGATAACGGCGTGTCCGCGCCACCCGTGCAACATGGCAGTCAAAGGCAGTAAAACACAACACACCCGCTCTTTACGAGCCGTTGCGTTGTGTTTCTCAGGTATATTGTCTAGAAAGCAGAGAAACCCCCGAGAGGCAAACAAACAGCAACATTTAGGATCCTGTTTTTTTTTTCCCAGAGATACCGTTTTAATGCCTCACTAACTCGAACAAGTCGCTCTCGAACGACTTATAAAAACCACACACAAGTGAAATGCCATGTCGGCAGGTACACTGCAGTCATCATCTATTATATGTTAACATAATAAGGTATTTACTTGAATATAACTATATATGATTTAATTCGATGGTGGGTATCATTTTTATTTGTTTCTTGAATTCCCAAATGGTTGCTTTTAAATATGTTATCATACTACATATCAAATATAACATGAACATAACAAGAAAATATCACTTGATTTCATCACGTTTCAAGTAGGGCTACTTCAAGATAAAATGTGTTTGATTAGATCGAACAAAACAAGAACCACACTGGCACTGCAGCGCCTTACTGTAACCTTGATGCACTTACAAGGTGTGTTAAAAGTCAAGATGCCTGCCAGACTGGGCCTTGATATTGCTCAATAGCAAAAAGGATCAAAGAGAGTTCGCCAGCACAGAAACTTGCCGCGATGCAAATGAACAACTGATCCATACACCGACTTCTGCAATCAGCCAAGCTGTAGGCGTTCAACAATAACAATAAGTTATTAAGTCTTCAGAAGGACATAAAGTAAGTCTGCCTTGCATCTGGGGGGCTCCCATAAAAAGAGGAGAGACATCTGTAGGGACCCATCTGTAGAGAGACAAGGCAAATAAAATGTCAGGTAATGCGTCGGACGTGGTGCATAAAGCCGTAGTTAGCTCATGGTGGCACGCCAATCAACTGACCGCGTACACACACACACACACACACACACACACACACACACACACACACACACACACACACACACACACACACACACACACACACACACACACACACACACACACACACGTTTCAGTGAATTATTCAATATCGTTAGCCTCGATCCCAAAGACTTACAACTCACAATCCCGTTACACAAGTGCTTGTGAGTTTCCCTGTATAGCGTTCATATTAAGCTTCAACTGTTTTTGCCGAAGGGCAAAAACAAAATGGTCGGTCATACATATACATAAATATAAATATATATACACACACACACACACACACACACGCACAGGGTTTTCAAGGTCACACTGGGATGTCCAAGAAAAGTTTTTATTCATGCTGTTCCTTTCCATTGCCCAGCTGCTATAGCAGCTCATGTTTCTTTCAAAATGATTCACATGACTAGGATTGCGATGGCAACCGGCAATAAATGATTTGAATGGTGTAAAAGTTGTTTATTTCGAATGGGCCTTGATGTCCTTTGTTTAAAAAAAAAAGATCTTAGATTTATTTGTCTGTGTCATGGAGAAAGTTGCCATGAGTTAGCCTTGGATGCTAAGAGACGACGCTATTTATAACCAGTAATAAGGTGGCGATAACTGGCTGCTAAAATGCTTCAACTCTCCTTCCGGGCGTCCAAGGTCGTCGCCACAGGTAACCACCATATGCTTTTTTTCCCCTTTCCTTCATTCGCTTTCTTTTTTCAGCGTGTTTTGCTTCGTAACACTTTGAAAGCCAGCGCATCGGGTAACCATCGAGCTGCAATGTGTTTTTTCCCTTCTCCCGCCCCCAACAAGATAGCCCTGGCAGCATCTCTCCATACACATACTGGTACAAAGTTTCACTTCAAAGATGTGAACATCAACTGTTGCTCCCGTTTCAGATGAAAAAAAAAAACCAGAGGATGATCAAAACAATGGTTTGAAACATTACAGATTGATGAAGATGAAGGAGGAAAAAAGACCGGAAACAGAAAGCGGTACGTATAGAAACGCTGCATAAAGTAGACGTGTTAATTAAAGTGTCCTTTGAATAGTCTTTGAATAGGCGCGACCATCTCTTTGAATAGCCCACATTGTGATATATTATTCTTTAACTGGATCAAAGCCCATGAAATATAAGTACAAAGCACGTCTTTGTTGATGTGTGTGAGTGTGTGTGTGTGTGCGCGCTTTATACACTATGTAACATCTTGTCACTTTGAACTACATTTGTTATGCGCATACAATAGTAGGGGATACTTTGAGTCACTGTCCACATTTTACAGTCCCTCATCCAGTAAAGTGTGCTGAAGATAGAGCAGAATTGAATGTGAATGTTTGTCTTAATCGTTATCTTCATCTTTTTTAAAGACATAAATATAAGCCTTTATCATTAAATGATGTAGTTTTATTTTCCTTTGAAAAAAACAAGAACAAAAAAAGCCCTTTTGGGTGTATTTTCATGTGACAGCAACGATATGTCCTTTTTTTCCCTTTTTGTTTTTTTTACATTGGGCCGGTCCTTGATCTGAAATATCTGATTCTCTGTCAACCCTCCCAGTATTTGCATACAGCAGCTGTTGGCGCCGTGTACATGTCACCGACGACGTAACGATAATCAACGCCGTCAGCTGCTTCGCTGTTTCACAAAACAAACTTCACAACAATTCACAGCTCAGAAGATCAACACATCCGAAGGAAAAAAAAAGAAAGAAAAAAAACTCAACTCGACTCGATAAAGCGTGACGGCTTTTTATCCGTGACACTTTGTTTGGCGCCGTCTCTAATGGCCATCTCACTTGTTTTCCCGCAGCGCATCATGATACCTCATCTCCCGTGTCAGAGGGCCGATGACCCGCGCGTCCGGGAGTCCAAGTATTGACCATGAGCGCAATTAAGTATTCCCCATCTCTGCCGCCGAGCATTAGCTGACCAATGGCATTATTTTTATTAATGATTTAGCAGTGAACTTTGCATTGTGCTGACACCAGAGATGGGGTAGCTAAGCTATGATTTAAGCCCCCCTGCCCCCAAATCCCTCCAATTCTCTCTTGCTGGGCAGGCAAGACGCCACATCATCACCATGACTTACTCTGCTCGGGGCCCCTGCAGCCCCCTGCGCTGAGGGCCCTCAGTACGCACTATATCCACCCGCCTACCCGCCTACCCGCCCGCCTACCTGCTGTAATCCTGCATAATGGAAACATGCAATGTCACCTTGTGGTAGAGGGGCCGCGGATATCAGCGTGCATAAGTGAGAGAGAGAGAGAGAGAGAGAGAGAGAGACAGGGGGGGGGGGAAATACAGATAGAGAAAGAGAGAGAGACAGAGGGAGAGACAGAGAGAGGGAGAGACAGAGACGGACAGAGAGAGAGAGAGAGAGAGAGAGAGAGAGAGAGAGAGGGAGAGAGAGAGAGAGAGATAGGGGGGGGGAAATACAGATAGAGAAAGAGAGAGAGACAGAGGGAGAGACAGAGAGAGGGAGAGACAGAGACGGACAGAGAGAGACAGAGAGGGAGAGAGACAGAGACAGAGAGAGAGAGAGAGTGTGAGAGAGAGAGGGGAAAAAGTAATTTAGTACAAGTCGAGATCACATTTAATTAGACGAGAGGATTTAAATTGCCATGCATCAAACATTGCGGATGGCCAGAAACGGAAAGAAGTTGGGCCACGGGCCAGATTCCATGAGCTCCGCCGTAACCCATCAAAATCCCCGGAGCGACGGGGGGGTCAATAAGTCAGAACACAGCCGCCTTAATTAATGGTGACCGTATAGCCGAGAGGCGAGCCGCATCTTAATGGCCGCCACCTGGAATGCGTTCGGGGGAGGGAAACACGCAGAGAGAGAAGGGGGGGGAGGGGGGGGGGGGGGGGGGGGGGAGGGGGAAAGCGCCGCATCGGCAGCATTGGATTTAAAAAAAGTGCGCGCCGTTGCGGTTGACGTCCTTTTTTTTTGTGAAGACGCACTGCGAGATTAAGGTGAACGCAACTTAGTCGATTATACACGCCGGCGAATGTATAATTGCATAAAATAACTGTCCCCCCCCCACCCCCCCCCCCCCCCCCCCCCCCCCCCCCCCGCGCGCCCCGATGACTATGTGTCGCTTAAATTACTTTTTCCCATTTGTCGATGTATCGATTTTCAAGTTTTCCATCATCATCATCATCATCATCATGGAGGGAGATCTGGGCTTATTCTCTATACACCTCCTGAAATCCCGTCGGTGTGAACCAATATTTATTTATATATTTAGATGTATTTATATATATATATATTTATATATTTCATCAAGCATTTCATCTGTTGTGGAGGAGTAACGACGTTGCTCTCATTAGGTGTCGCGGAGACGTCGGCGAGCGCCGCCTGGCTGTCCGGGGGCCATTAGGGGCCCTAATGGCGCCCCTACATAAGGACAGGAGCGCGTGGCGTTTCACACGACAGCTCTGACAGATGGACCGGAATGACACCGAGATGAACCCGCCGCTGAAAGCATCGTGAGACGGCCGAGCTGCGGCGAGGGCTCAGGGTACAATAGTTTCAACGCACGCATTCATTCATGCCACACGCGCTGGCTGGCTGGCACGCACGCACGCGCGCACACACACGCACCCACACACACACAATGCCCCTCAGCGCACACCTTTAGACACACACTCACATTCATGCGACATGCACTCACACACACACACCCCAAACACGCATGCATGCACGCGCACACATGCACACACACACACACACATCTAGACACACACACACATACACACACACACACACACACACACACACACACATCTACAGTAGACACACATACACACATAAACCCACACAGGCACAATCTCAAGCAGAATCCAACACGCACACACGCACGCACACACACACTTATTTATTTATATAATTGTCTTCCAGGCGGTAGCTTTGCATTGGCAGCGCTGTTGCTTTCTGACAGCTTATCTTACCATTCAAATGCGGCCCACCGCAGCGGCTAGGTAGCTGGACATGTGGACTCACTGATCTTCGCGAGATTTTTTTTCTCGCCGGTTTTCGGAGGCCCCACTTATTTTGACAAGACTTAAATATAGGTACAAGCTGTTTTCTTCAACAGCTCGCCCCAAATCCCAACAGTGTTGTGGCGGGTAAACAAACGCAGGCAGGACGGCGGCATTGTCCTTGGAGTCGCAGGGGGAATTACGGCGAGGCGCACAACACAAGGAGCACAAAATGTGCTACACAACGAAGGCAGACAGTGGGGTGGGGGGTGGAAAGGAAAGGACGAAGGCAGTTTTCCAAAAAAAAAATAAAAAAAATAAAAATACACAATAAAAACGGTTACATTTAAAATACTGTCAAGTCAAATCCACCCCTCGCGCCCCCGAGCGCGCGCCGCCTTCGCGAGGAGCAATACGTTCTCATTAGGATAATGGCGTGTTTGCGGAAAAAGCAGGAACGTTGGCATCGGGGCTTTTTCCCGCTTCTTTTTTTTCCCGCGTCGCGCGGCGGCCCTCATTTGGCGCCTGGCGTTAGAATGCTCCGCCCCCCGCGCGCGCGGCCAGGCGGCACATAACAAAGTCCTGCGGCGTGCTTGATGGTCCCACGACTACTGCGCCTCTTGCTCCGGCTCGCCTATCCGCCAAAAAACCTCCTGCGCCACACGCTTAGCAACTAAATTAATATTCAAAGCTCTATTGAGTTTATTGTCTGCGCTCAGCAGAAAATAAAGGTAGATAAATTAAGAAAGAAAAAAAAAGGAAATGAATGCCCTGTGACGATGTAGCACAAGACCAAATCCCCACGCGGGGAGTGTGTGCGTGTGTGCGTGTGTGTGTGTGTATTTGTGCATAGATGCATCAGTGCATGAGTGCAGGTGTGTGTGTGTGTGTGGCGTGCATGCGTGTGTGTGTGAATCCCAGGGTGTGTGCGCGTGCATGCGTCTGTGCCCAGCACGGCTCCAGGTGTCCCAGGAAGTGCAGTATTGACCATCAGTACGGCGCCGGCAGCCAGCGCTGGCCCCCTTCCCCCCCCCCCCCCCCCCACCCCCCCTGTGGGGCCCAGATGAGTAAGGAGCTGTCGAGCCAGGCTCCCCTAAGTGCTAATGGACCCCCTGCTTGAAAACCGGCTGATACCCTCAGAACCTCTGGCTATGGCGCCAAGCGCTACAGGCCGCTGCTGCTAAAGCTGTGTTGCAGACCGCTGTACCCCCATTCACCTCCTCCATGTGTGACTCTCCTGGAGTACAGCTAATGGTGTGCAGCAGGGGGGTGGGAATCCATAGGGTGGGAGAAAATGCTAAACAAGTCGGGGAAAAAAAAAAATGTCTGTGAACGAAATGTCTGAGAGTGGAGGCAATGAGTTAATATGTCTCCGTGGTTGGCAGGTAGCGCCTACAGGGGAGGAATAATTGGGTTATGAACTGCGTTGCGGGGATCGGCTGCGTTCATGACTCCCTGTTCTCAACTCTCAACAATTTGTTCTCCGCTCACATACGCCGAGTGCAGGTTTTTACCCGAGCGCCGAAATAGAGCGGTGCAGGAATGAGTCCTAAAACCCGGAAGTCCGTTAGCATGTTGGCACTTCCGGTTCCATCGTCTCGAAGTCAATGGGTTTTTTGAATGGGTTTTTGGTTAGACGCCTGAAATAAGGTCTGTGGTTTTACACAAGAGATTTACGCGTTTTGTTTTACGACATAAGACACGTCGTAAATACCCCACTCGTGAATTTTGAAGCTTTTACGCGTCTTAAAAAAATTCTGGCGATTGCATTTACGCCTCAAAAGTCATAAAAGTAGTGTTCATTGGTGAAGATTATCTTGCTTAACAAAACGTGTGAGTATCATACGTTTTTGTTTGCCACAGAGCTTATTTTCTGCAATAATGCAAAATCCAATGGGAAAAACCCATTGGCTTTTTGTCGAGGTAACCCAGGGTGAAGCTAACTTCCGGGTTGGCCTGCAAAAATACGTCATCCCTGCACCACTCTATACACGCCGGCTGTCCAGTGCTATCCCTGTCCAGCGGTGTGTTCATGTGCAGGCCTGTGTTAAATCTAAGCAGCGTAATTAGTGTTGGTGGGTGCGGCGTTATATGAAAAGTGGGCGGGGGGGGGGGGGTTATGTGACTAACCAATCAAGTGCCATGTCCTTATTTGTGTATTTGGAAGTGGGATCCATTGTCATCCGCCTGCCACCGATTATTTAAAGTCTCGTCAGAGGACACCTCATTAACTATGAAGACGGTGTGCACAATGACAAGGCCAAACAAATTACAGAAACTGTGTCTGAAAATGCGGTATTCAGAATTACTTTTGAGATGGGCAACATTGGAGATAATAAGCATGTATTCCCCTATTTCAATGTGTATTCATGGCGCTGGGCGGAAAGAGTCGCGGTTCAAACCGCGTGAATACAGCGCAGAAGCGCCATGCCAATGGATATGGCCCAGTGGTTACGCGGGGCCAGCTCCTCCACAAACCCGCTGCTCCTCTCCTTCTTTCAGGATCTCTCTGAACGACGGCTCCCTTAGAAACACAACAGGCGGACAAGGTCGTTCGCTCACAAGAGGTTCATCTAAAGCTCGAGGTCATTCATGTCATTATTGGAGTTGCTCCCAATGGTGTGCCATACCACATTTATCCGAAAAGGATTGGTCTCATTTAATATCAGTTTGGGCATTTTATTTCACTACATTAGGTATATTATGGTTTATTTTACTTTAGTCTTGAGTCATGTTGTCAGGACAACATACATTAATTGAAGTATAGTATGCATATGGTGATTGCTTGTTTTGACCATGGTATGCAAAGTGTATGCATATCTGTAAACAGCTACTGATGTTGAGTTTCTTGAGCATCGGTTTCCCTGGCAGAACCAGCTGTTTTTAATTACGATATATATGCTTTTAATGAGGCGTTGCTATGTGCTTGCTAAGTGTATGCATATCTTCAGCATTAAAACTGGTCGCTTCCTAATGTCACCACTTCCCTTTGTCTGGACCTAACCTGAAGAATAATTGATTTCAGAATTTAAAAAAATAAGAAAACAGATCCACAGAACAATCAATGTACGACACTTTTCCTTGGTCTCATCGACACAGACTATACAATACGTTTTCCACTGCAAACTGACCCAATATTTGTGAAAATGAATCATTGATTTATTAAGAACGCACAGGGCCCACTCAGGAGATCTTAGTGTTGACATGAATGCAGACGTACTCATTCACAATGCATCCAAGAGGAAGGGTGCATGTATGGATCTGCTATTCCTGATTGATTGCTTTCTCTCTCAAAACCCATACATTCATGTCATACATGTATATATCGTATAACTCTACATCATATGAAAGACTGAGACTCTGCTGATTCCAACCCAGGTCAAAACTCACCGAACTAGAGGCCAAAAACCATCAGTAACAAACTTGTATTTTTATTATTATTTTTCATTTTTATTTTTTCTAGTAACAATCACAAATGATGTCTTACCTTTGTTGTTTTTGTCATCAAAGTTGTGTTTGATTGCTTGAAACGACCATAACCAGTTAATCCAGTGTCTGGGCAACATTTTGAAACCTCCCAATCATGTTTCCAATCATGTATAATAGGTAAGAGAGGGCTTCACAGGAAATAGGTCCCCTGCCTTCAATCAGAGCACACTGTCTTTATCGCCGTCTGGTGGCCGTATGGTGCAATTGCGATGGTTGGGCTTGGTGTCATTCAACTCTATTGTCCCTGACCTTTCAATAGAGGGGTCAAATGTTAAAATTGAGCAATGGCTTCTCAAAATAATCACCTGTCTGTGTCTATCATGTTTGTATTGTCATTTTTGCATTGGCTTGCATTGGTTTTATTCGGCCTAAACATATCTCTACTAAAACCTCCCTATCTTTGCTCTACTTCACTTTATTGGCATCAGATCCTGACCCAGGCCCTCATCAGATGTTGTGCTAGGGCCATATAGTGCTATAGGACTACCAGCTGATAATGCACTAGGTGGTATTCACACCAAAACATGACATTTATTTCAGGCGGGAAATTAAATCTTCAATTCTTTCTGTGTTCTAGCTTTATTCACTCTGATCCAGTAGCATCCACATTGATTATTTCACTTCAACAACAACACAGGTGTTGTCTTTCTTTTGGTACCAAGATTAACTTAGATAGAGATTTTTTAGAGTTATTTTCAGCAAAAACCTGAGAAATAGGCCTAGTGGTGTACAGCATGTGTATATATGGATGGTGCATGATGTCATATGAATAAAAGAAAGAAGGGCAAAGACAGAATTTAAGGATAGGGATAACAAATAAGGACAAATCTGTGTTATTTAATCGTACACAATGGACACAGATGGAAATGTAATAAATAACGGACAGGTAAATAATAGCTGTTGGCTGGGTGGACTACAGTTATCCTTTCTGTAAACATAATGGCACCATAAAAAGAACCCACAATTTACTGTGAGCACACACAAGGCAATGCACGCTGGGAGAGGCTCGGATAGCCATGTTGAAATAGGAAGTGTGCTGTCAGGTAGAGGAGCAATTTGACATTTCGAAGTGTAATAATGCTCCAGAAAGACAATTGTTTTAGTTCATATTTCATACGGTAGGTTTGGTACATTTCAACGGTGGACATTTATATTTCCTTAACTACTTTCCGTGCTACTCTCTGTATCTCCCCTTCGTAGCCAGCTGTTGAAATGCTCTCCTTAAGTAACAAGGTGAGAACTCGCTTTAATTGTATCCTCCTCAGAAAAGCCGACGGCACGGGGAGCAAGGGATTTGAAAATTCAAATTAAACGTGGCAATTAATTAGGCGTATGCGTGTTCATCGTATCCGTGGTCACGCCAGGCGTGTACTGTACCGGTCAGGGGAGTCTGGTTCACTATGTTACCCTGATGTTCCCGTCGTCGTCGTCGTCGTCGTGATTGTAGTTGGTGATTCACGAAGAGGATGAGCACCCCCCCCCCACCCACAAAAACTAAAAACAACCCTGTATGTTTGAGAGTTACGTCTCAACAGATAATTCACGCCTCAAGAGGTGATTCACGCCGGTGGCGTCAAGGCTTTCGTTCGTCCGTGTTGTTTTTTTTGTTTTAGTCTCATCACAGGCCGGAGTGCAATTTCGACTCGTAACTTTGGTGTCAGACGAAGCGCTCGGCGGTCGATATAACAGATATTCTCTCATTAATCCCAATTCCTAATAACATAATTCAACATCTGGTGGACCCCACCCATCCAAGCTGTTGGCAGCGTCTTTAGTAACGTTGCGCTCCAAGTACCGCGTAACAGTTAACTAATGTTTCACCATCAGCGCGTACACACCTTGCCATCTGTGTGTGTGTGTGTGTGTGTGTTTGTGTGTGTGTGTGGGAAGGGGGGGAAGGGGGGGGGCAATCAAGTGAGATAAATTTCACTTGATTGTCTTCACAAACAATGTCTTGAATGGCATAGTCTGCTTGCTGCTTTCTTGCTGACGGGAAGTACTAAATCATGTGTTGTTCTCCTGTTTGTTTGATTTGTTTGTTTGTCTCCTCTAACAAGCACGCTTTGGTTCAGTCGTCAAAAGAAGCCCTTTTAGTGAAGCCGTATTTTTTATTTATTTATTTGCTTTCTGCAGTAAGTGCAGCACTGGCGGTCCTGTCTGGCGGTCCTGTCTCCCCTTTAACCTCTTCATCGCTGGGCCTCTTTTTCAGGTTTTTGACAAAAATGACAAACCCAATGAAATAGAGTATATCTCCATAACTACAAAGGCTGTAATATATAGTGGTACCAAATGACACCAAACACCTGTGAGGTTGTTGTTAAAGTCAAATAATCAATGTGGATGCTACTGGATCAGAGTGAATAAAGCTAAAAAACACAGAATAAATAGAAGATTTAATTTCCGCCTGAAATTAATTTAATATTTTAGAGTGAATAACACCTAGCGAGTTATTAGCTGGTAGCACTATAGGGCCCTAGCACAACATCTAATGAGGGCCTGGGTCAGGATTTCATGCCAATAAAGTGAAGTAGAGCAAAGATAGAGAGGATTTGAGTACAGATAGTTTCAGGCCGAGTCTCCAAATAAAACCAATGAATCCAATGCAAACGAATGCAACAATTTCAATTACAAATGCATTGAGATACAAACTCGCTCCCGGCTGAACTCGCTCCTGGCCTGACTTCCCGTCTCTACAACCAAACCTCTACAGCGTATCCACAACGGCGCAGCACATCTCGTGTTCAACCTGCCAAGTGCTCCCATGTGACCCCCCCTCTCCCGTGACCTCCACTGGCTCCCTGCAGCAGCGCGCATCTGACTTAAGACAGTGGTCTACAAGGCTGACCTCCAAGCGATGGTCAGACAGCCATGCCCCAGCTCAAAGAGGACACAAAGGTTGCTCAGCCTCAGTCACAACTCTTCTCTGTTTCGGCGTCGCTATGGTGCAGGACCGCAGTCTCTCAACAGCTTTTGCAAGAGACTCAAGACTCACCTGTTCAGAGTTCACCTGGTCTCTGCTTAGCCTCCTTCCTCTACCTACCGCCCCCCCTATGCACTTATTGTATGTTCGTACGTCCTGGCAATTAAATATTACTTCGTATTGTATAGCATATTAGCCTAGATTACCTTTGCTATCCATGCTGTATAACAGAAAGGATAGCTAAATATAGCAATTAAAAAAACATCAAGTTTGTTCTTGATGGTTGTTGGCCTCTAGTTCGGGTTTAGGTTCAGACATGTGTAATTATATTTATATATATAGTTTGTGTAGATAACATGACATGAAAAAGGTCGCAATTGCAGATGCAGAGTTGTGAAATACATAACTCTTATTACATGCTTATTATTTTTGATTTTGACTACTTTCTCATGTGTTTAAATGCCATACGGGTCCTCTCGGGGTGAAGAGGTTAAATGTCATGTTGTGCATGTGTGTAAACATTATTTTTTAATTAGTCGCTATGCTTATGCCATTCATTTGTCCTGGGGTGGGGGGGGTTTGTGTCCCGTGTTTGGCGAGTATGATACAAAGAGCCGCAGGGAGAGGCCTTGTGTCGTGCAGTTGAGGATAAGGAGCATATAGCTGGGATCTATACTGGCACGTCAAGCTTTCCCATCAGACAGGAGGTGCACAGGTCTGCGTCTGATTCCTCCCTTCTAAATTACCACCGACACAAAAGCATTTTCGGGGGGGAGTTATTCAACTTGAGACAGTTCAACAGATATCTCAGGGTTGTCAACCTTTATCTCGGCAAACATCAGAATCCCTATACAAAAACGCAGAAAATGAGTTATTGATTTTTCCGTTTTTCTTTTTTCCCCCTCCCTTTCTTATTCCCCTCCGGTATTGTCACTCCATAGCCTAAATGAAGGTCAGTGTTAGTTTTCTTGTCACTGGCTTCTCACACTAGAGAAATAGCCATCAGTGTGTGTGTGTGTGTGTGTGTGTTTTTTCGAAAGGGAAAAGGTCTTGTTAGGTGGCAATGCTCTCGTTCTTGTCTCGGGAATTAATTGGTTCACTAAGGAGTATTTTTTATTTTCTCAGGTGTTCGGCTCATGCAGCGGAAAAATAAAAGCACAGTCTC
Organism: Merluccius polli; assembly: GCA_030340625.1. Classification (NCBI taxonomy): domain Eukaryota; kingdom Metazoa; phylum Chordata; class Actinopteri; order Gadiformes; family Merlucciidae; genus Merluccius; species Merluccius polli. Next base: position 47,148 of record JAOPHQ010001191.1, read on the forward strand.
TGGGCTAACGCGTGTACGTGCGCACATCAGGGGCGGCGCAAACCATTTCAGAAGTGCAGGGGCCAAAATGTTAACGTCCACCCTTGTCTTCCTCTATATTTAAGCAATATCGCACGAGTGGGAATGCTGCTATACTGAGTATCAGCAAGTGCTGATAGATAACGATCGTTGATGTAATTAACGGTTATTACTGGAACAGCTGTAGAGCGGAGGGATATGTGTGGAGTTAAAAGTCCCAGTGCTGTAATACTGAATTTCAGCACTCGCTCTTGTCCAATCAGATGACTCGGTCGGAACTAGCTGTTGCATAAGTAAGGGATAATCCACAACGTGCGGACATCGAAAAATAATGCACGCCGCGGGGGTGAAGAAGTAAGGGTTTGCCTCCGCGAAGTGCATCACTGTGTTTCATTTGACCCAAAGGGCCGCTCTCCCCGTCATCTGAGCGGCGGTTGGTGAAGCATCCCGTCATGAAAAGGACGCCAGCGGCGGCGTGAGTGTGTTTGGCTTTTCGGCGTGCCCTCCCCTCCCCTCCCATTTCAATATATCACATCCTCTCCCCCCCTCCAAGGTGAGCAGCGCAAGCATCCCTTGATTCTCCCCGCAGAAGTCCTCTTTTTTCCCCCTCTTCCTTCTTCTGCGGGTTTATGGTTTGCTGAACAGGTCACCTCCCCCCTCCTGGCCGCATGAGCAGCTGCGAGGGCGGCGATGGCTCCCTCTTTAAACAGAGGTTGGCCCGGGGGGTGGGGGGGTTACATACGTGTGTGTGTGCGTCAGGTACTCCTTATGCCTATAAGGCCTCGCTGGTGACCCTCGTGTGCAGAGGTCTGTTGGAAGGAGGCGGTGGCACATGAATAATTAATACGCCCCCCCCCCCACACACACACACACACACATTCTCACTGTTTGATGACCTGGGCGTGGTGTGTGTGTGTGTGTGTGTGTGGGGGGGTGCTTTTCGCTTTAACAGTACAGATAAGAGAGTCTCTTGATCCTCAGATCCCGGTTTGAAAGTGCAGCGGTAGCTGTGGCGCACGGGGGAGCGTCTGGCATGTCTCACTCGCCATATTGTATCACGCAGCGAGTCGTAGCGCTTCACTGAGTCTGTACAAGTGTGTGTGTGTGTGTGTGTGTGTGTGGGGGGGGGGTTTGCTCTGGGTGATATTGAGTTATAAATCTATTGTGATAATGATTGAGTGATAACATGCTGTTATGTTATTGTTCACAGTCTGTAATGATGAACAAACATGACAACATTGCATTCAACTGGAAGCCCGGCCAGAGTGCACTTAGTGGCGCCGCATCCTTCTTCTTAATGCTACACCACTCCATCTGTTATGAGTACAACACTTTATACATGTTTAATTTCATATACCCTAACTCTTTTTTTGCATGCTAAGTATTGCATTTTGACACAATTTAAAGCTGTGAGTTGCAAAAAGCAAACTTGATACTGGCGATATTTTACTGACGACGTAAGCAACCATATCTGTGTTTTTCCATTTTTCCGCTAAAATATTGACATAACAAACTGTATGAAATCTCTCAATCACATTTCCGGCCTAACGCCCATCCTTTTCACTCCAACCTCTTCAGACGGAGAGTGTGTCGGCGTAAACGTGTTATTTTTAAGTGGCTGGGGCCAACCCTAGCTATTGCATTAAAACGTGTAATAGCTACGTTTAGCTATGTTACACAATAATGGCTCTGAAATGATGAGATGCCTATGTTTTTTTGGCTTATTCTTTACTATCGGCCTGCATCCATGTGACATAACTGTTGACTTTTTGTCTGCAAAGCAGAAACAAACAAAATTGCTGACATTCCGGAAAATGTTATATTTTAAGATAGTTTCAGCATTAAAATTCATTTTGATAATTGAATGTAATGATTATTACAAATATTACAAATATTCGTTCAGGTCTCGCCAGAAAATTGTTTGGTGGCCTCTTGGGGTCAAGCACACTTGGAAATGAGCTAGAGACCTGGGGTCTCAATGGACATTTGTGATTATTAATATCGTGGCTGTAGCCCAATAGGTGTGGTGATAAGTGATGCAACTGGTCGTTGGGAAGTCATCAAAAGATAATAAAAACACTATTTATGGGGGTTTAGAAGTAAGCTAGAGACTTGGGGTCTGGGGGCGCTAGCCCTACAGGAAGTGACTCGCAAACCGTCATGAGACGTCTCAGCCTTTCAGCTGAGACGTCAGCCATATCTGAGAATCAGACCTGTATCTCTCGAAATGCACATTAACCTTTTTAAATCTCATAAGGGCCGTGGCGCCGGCCCCTTTCCACCCCAAACTTTTTTATCTCCATCCCACCGGAAATGGGGAACTTGTATGGAGTCAGAATAGTGTCATAATTCAAACCTGAAAAATAAGGTTTCAAAGGCTTGTAAGTCTGTGTTTGAAAACTCAACACCTTGTAAAAAAGGTTTTGCACCACTGAAAAAAGAGATTATAGCCTGAAAAAAAAAAGTCAAACATCTGCAAACATGATTTTGTGTTCTATTTTATCTTCTTCATCATTTTCACCAACACATTTTCAAAGCTAAAATGTTTTCACAAACACATTTTCAAAGTTTAAAAATGTTCACCAGCGCATTTGCAGAGTTTCAAATCTGACACTGTTCTAACAGTGTATTACTTTGTTTCCCGGTTTCGAAACTTTGTAAATGGGATTCTGCAAACAGCTGTTCAAACATTGAGGAATACGTTTTGAAAGGTTGAATATTTATTTTTAAAAACTTGTAAAGGTGTAAATTTACACTATTGCAATGTATTTTTTCAGAACTTAATTTTCAGCACTGACTTTTCAGAGATTTGACCACACGGGCGCAAGCTTGCGAGTCACGTGATTATTGACACTGTTCTGACGCCGTTCGTTTTGAAACTCCTTTAGCGTCAAAGGTCTGAAAACGTGGTTCTGAAAAAAAGGAAAAAAAACCTTCCTGGGGGCGGGACCAACTTGCTCTAAACCTATTGGTTGCTCTCTGCTGAGGCACAGTCCAATCACATGCGCCGTTGACAGTGCTCTGCCGATGACAAGAATAACAAGCGACTTGCGTGGTTGATTTTGTTGTCTATTTTCTGGAACCATGGCTGGTAGACAGGCGAGCAATTTTATTCTGTATTGTTTGCGTTCTAACCACCCGCGAGCCTCCTGCGGCTCGCCAAGCTGTAATTTGTTCGCGGTGGTAAGAGACGAGCAGAGTCTACAGCGTCCGCTCGCAGAGCAGAGTCTACAGCGTCCGCAGTCTACTGTGAAACAATTCACTCCAAAAAGGGTTATGGTTAGGGTTAGGGTTATGGTTAGGGTTAGGGTTAGCGTAATCTATCACCGTGACTGGGTTATTATTGGAGTGAATGGACTCTGTAGACTCTGCTGGTCTCTTACCACCGCAAACGGGTTTATGAGAACCCCCAGATCGTGAAACGATCGTGAAACGATCTGGGGGTGAGTCTTTGCCAGCTTCAAAGCAATGAATAACCTACATCAGCGGGTGCTGTGTATGGATCACAAGTTCCGAGTATGTTTATCTTCTCTTCATATCTAATTTGAACATTTTGTGACAAACGGTCTAAATAGTTGATTTATTTAAGTATCGGAAATCTGCAAGGCTGCAATTCCCCTGGTTGGCCGTTGTTCGTCGCCATTTTGCCAGCGTTTGTTGCCCTCCAGGTATCCATGGTAGTCACGTGACCGCAAGGTATGACTATTATTTATGCCATGCGAGCCACAAATTAGTCTACAGCGTCCATTCACTCCAATAATAACCCGGTCACGGTGATAGATTACGCTAACCATAACCATAACCATAATCCTTTATGGAGTGAATTGTTGCACAGTAGACTGCGGACGCTGTAGACTCTGCTCTGCGAGCGGACGCTGTAGACTCTGCTCGTCTCTTACCACCGCGAACGGGTTTATGAGATTGTTTCACACAGATCGTTTCACACAGACGCGGGAGGGTACCTTTTGCGTCAGTATCACGTCTAGGGGCGTGACAAACCGTCGGTATATTACGAGTTGGGATGAGAACGTGTTGCAAATTACAGCTTGGCGAGCCGCAGGAGGCTCGCGGGTGGTTACGCAAACAATATAGAATAAAATTGCTCGCCTGTCTACCAGCCATGGTTCCAGAAAATTGACAACAAAATCAACCACGCAAGTCGCTTGTTATTCTTGTCATCGGCAGAGCACTGTCAATCCCGCACAGCCCGGTCAACGGCGCATGTGATTGGACTGTGCCTCAGCAGAGAGCAACCAATAGGTTTAGAGCAAGTTGGTCCCGCCCCCAGGAAGGTTTTTTTTCCCTTTTTTTCAGAACCACGTTTTCAGACCTTTGACGCTAAAGGAGTTTCAAAACGAACGGCGTCAGAACAGTGTCAATAATCACGTGACTCGCAAGCTTGCGCCCGTGTGGTCAAATCTCTGAAAAGTCAGTGCTGAAAATTAAGTTCTGAAAAAATACATTGCAATGGTGTAAATTTACACCTTTACAAGTTTTTAAAAATAAATATTCAACCTTTCAAAACGTATTTCTCAATGTTTGAACAGCTGTTTGCAGAATCCCATTTACAAGGTTTCGAAACCGGGAAACAAAGTAATACACTGTTAGAACAGTGTCAGATTTGAAACTCTGCAAATGCGCTGGTGAACATTTTTAAACTTTGAAAATGTGTTTGTGAAAACATTTTAGCTTTGAAAATGTGTTGGTGAAAATGATGAAGAAGATAAAATAGAACACAAAATCATGTTTGCAGATGTTTGACTTTTTTTTTTCAGGCTATAATCTCTTTTTTCAGTGGTGCAAAACCTTTTTTACAAGGTGTTGAGTTTTCAAACACAGACTTACAAGCCTTTGAAACCTTTTTTTTCAGGTTTGAATTATGACACTATTCTGACTTTTGTGATACAGGGTCTGGTTTTTAAATTCATATGGTGGGACCAACATCCAAGAATGCACTCTTTTTCGGTCTCTCTCAAAATGATTGTCATACTAAATTTGGGCCAATCATTGCACGCTCAATTTATGTTTGGAAGCACATCGCTAGAATAGGACATTGGGACATATAATGGCACTTGGATACCCGAATCCTTAGAAACAACATATTACTTTTAGGTAAACCAACTTCCTTCCCCAATTGGCAAAAACAGGGAGTCCACACACTGTCTGATATTTATAATGAAGATGGCCTCAGATGCTTTCAAGAGCTTAAACAAACTTTCAATTTGCCCAGCACTTCATTTTTCTTTTACTTACAGTTACTGCAATGTGCATTTCAGTAGGGAACCCTGACTCTTAAACCTTGGCCATCTGATCCCCCGTCAGGAAAAAAGCAAACCACCAGCTAAGCTTACTGTGTCCTCTCTATAGTACTGGACCCTTTTCGCATGTCGTTAGTAGCAGGGTAAAGTCACTTCCTGTTGCCGTCGTTTTAGGTTGGTTTTATTAAGTCCGTCGCAGCACCAGCATGGTCAATGTATATTGACTTGACTAGTTGTGTCTATACTGGTGCACTGCCATACCTAAATGGACCGGACCCATAATGAATGTGATGAACTACACCTGTGTTTCTCCTGCTGGGGAAAGGGTCGAGTCCAGCCTTAGCAACGAGCAAACAGCACGGAGGGAGTGAGAGTTATCACCAACACTAAAAATAACTAACTCTTAAGCAAAATGCGAATCTTCCTGACAAATAATCGCATCATCACACATTTTTATTAAAAGTGAACCTAGAAAATGGCGTAGATAATAAATCGGAAATAATGTCCTCCTCCTAGTGGTTACGCTACTCGCGCCGGCTGCCGTCGTGAAGTAAACCAAGTCACGCCCCATTAGCTAGCTAGTTAGTGTATTAGCTTGTGATTCGTGTCCCTCACAGCGGGCGGAAGTAGCCATAAAGTTAGCGATAACAAAGCCCACCCATTCAATCGGAAGATACGATTGGTCAATTTTCTGTCATGTCAATGTCATTTGAAATTAGTCTCTCATTGAATTACTATTACTCGACCCTCTGTGAAATGATAGCGGGACCACCAATCACAGAGCTGCACAGCATTTTCCTACCCAACAACTGCAGTCAGCAAAATTCTGATAGGCTGACAGAGGGGCTTCTTTCATTTAACCCTTCACATTCCAACACCAAGTAAATAGGCAGGTTTGAAGGGTTTATTTCCTCAGAAACATTTTTAAGCTGCACAAATGTTAAAAGTGGTTTTGTTTCTTGTCTATACAATATGTTAAAAGAAAAGTAAAATGGACCCATTGGCAATGTCACTGTTGGGAATATTGATCTAAAAGATTTTGACTGAAGTATAAATTGGCAGAGACTGTGGAGCAATATTCCTTTAACTTCTCGTAATTATAATCAGCATTTAATTCACTATAAATGAATTCAAAGATTTTATCTATCTCCTAGGAAATGCTGCCAAATATGGGTTATCCAAAGTCCTCTATGTTCATTGTGTCCCCAAAAAGCAATGGGCACATATTTGCATATGATGTGGGAATGCCCAGGGGTCCATTCCTTTTGGGTCAATGTTTCTACTATCCTTTCCGATATAACTGAGATGAACATACCCTGTTTGCCACACATTTTATTATTGAGCGATGATACATCACTAAGCTTTTCCCTTCATAAGAAGAGAATATTGTTAGCGGGCTTAACAGCCGCAAAGAAAATGTCGACAATGAGATGGAAACCTCCCCGTAAGCTCAGTATCAGTGGAAGCATTTTTTTTTATGAGGTCCTAACATTAGACGCGTCTAGTGCCCGAGCACAAAGAGCAAAGATAGAAATCATACAACATTTTCTGATTGCGGCTCACAAGGTCAAATCATTACTCCAGCTAGAATGCATGCAGGGCTTGTGACAGATCCACTGGTAGCACTCATACCTACTAACTTTATCTAATTACCTGCACACTTCAATCAAGAGAATTATAGTACATTTCCAGTTCGATATTAGTTTTTTTAATAGGTTGCACCCTGGTGTGCACATTGTCTTATTTGTAGAAGGAAATATTATTATTTATCAGTGAGAACAGATGGGTTCAGCATAGGGGTTTGTTTAGCAGTAGCCACGTGATTACAGGGTTATAGAGCAGGTGTGAAATAACATGCAGACAGTGATAAAGCGGTTAAATGATAACGTATGTATCTAAGTCACGAGAACATATTGTTCATGCCTGCTGTAAGTATGCTGTCTGAATAATATGCATTGTTGCTTCCACTTAAAAAATGAAATAAAAATGTCACCAAAAAACAAAACAATGGTTCAAACAACATGCAAGCTGCGTGGTTTCAACGATAGCAGTGGCCATAGCAACCACCATAGCAACGATATACTGCTATGCTAATTGTCTGACAAGACCTGAACGAATATTCGTAATAACTAACAAACTAAATGTAACCAGACGTGGCAAGGAGTTTTGCCCTTTATTTTAAATATCTGACAACGCCACCTTGAAGATTTTTTCATCAAGGAAAAATGATATATAGACGGTTCTCAAACCGGGTTCCCCTAAACAAGTAAAACAATGAAGGGCAGAGACGTGAATTTCCCCCAAAACAAAATCCTATACTGCACTTAAGAGACTATGGTAATCAAATGTATTAACGTTCGAATTAAAATCGGACACACAATAGCTAAAATACAAGGCCAGGGCCCAAGCACACACACACACACACACACACAGCAAAGGAAAAGCAGCACTGTGAAAAGAGGTGCGCACATTCACACAAATAAAACAAATGTTTGGGCTTGGAGGTGCGTTGGGCCGCCTTGTAGCACCAGGAGACTCTAGAGGGACTCGGAGACGACAGCAAACAGCCCAAACAAAGCAGCAGTGGTGAGACCTGAAGGAACAGGCACAATAAAAAAAACACATCAACCATACTGAATTTTAAGTGCAGTGTCAAGACATGACGCAGTCATTTTTTGTTTTGTTGAATCTTACGATTTTAGAGCCATTATTGTGAAACGAATACGTCTTGCAATGTGGACAAAGGTAGCTATTACACCTTTTGATGTGCGACTGTCTCGCTGCGACGGTGCGGAGCCGAAACAAAGCAGCGCTTCAATAGCCTTCGACCACCTCGTCCGCGTCAACGCTGACTCTTTAATAGCTTACAGGCCAGTCTCAACTCGGCTCATCTACTCTTTTTTTCTCATCCTCAGTTAACTTTTTCAAAAGACTTTGAGGGATATTTCTTTTTTTTTTTTTTTTTAATGTTACACACTTTGCCATTTTCTCAGATCAGACTTTTTTATCCCCAAGGGCATTCTCCCTGCTGCCAAGACCTGTCAGGCATGGCTATCTCCGAGTGAAAAGGTGAGAGGACACCAATTAGAAAGCCATCGCCGGCCAAGGGAGCCAGCGGCACAGCTTGCCACAGGAAGTGGGATGTCTGACTTCCTGCGTGGGGTCACAGCTGTTTTGCAGTGAGGTCACCGCCACCGGCCAATACGCGTGATCGTTTAGCGTGTGCCCGGGCCGCCTCTCATTTGAATAGCAAAGAGCCGCCTCAATGTCACCAATAAATTTACATGATTTCTTCTTGCCACAGCTGGGACGAGAGCAAGGACCTGGCTGGGATTAGGCAAGCGTGACGGTGTCACGGAAAGAGCGCGGACGGCGCTTTAGTCGGTCGGGTTGCCGAGGTAAAGTTTCCCCGCGTGCACTTTGCATGTGGCTCACCGATAACCCGCCAGAGGAGGAGAGCAGAGGATCAAAGCATATTTCTAATATGTTACAGCTTGTGTGCAACGCAAATCTGTCTAAAGGAAGAAACTTCCCCTCCTTGAATTGTGGAGCCTTCGCTTATCAAGGATGATACCGTACGGCGAAGTGCTGATGCTAAATATGAAAAAAAAAAATATGTGCGAAACATAAAGTCTATAAGACATAAAAAAAAAAAAAAAACCCTAAGTTGCGTTAACCGTGTTTGTTTTTCTCAGCCAGGGAGGGTCACTGTTGGGCAGGTGGCTGGTGGTGGAAACGGCGCGTCTCGCACTTCAACAGACAGCAAACAATACCGGCGGACCTCTGGACCGCGGGGAGGCTGACACGCTCACTGGGAACATCGTGACATCTCCATTCTTTCACAGTACATCCACCATACCACACATCAAGCGTAGTTCCACGCCACTTTTGTTTCTCCTGCGTTTCTCTGAATGTGCCTTTTTAATACGAGAAAAAAAAAAAAAAGACTTATGTGTGATATGCAAAATAGCCTCGTATGTAAAACAGACGATCACAAACGAGCCTGCCAGACGGCTCCCGGGCTGCTGTCGCACATCTGAAAGCCTCCTTTACCTGAGGTGGCGACCGGTGGAAACCGGTTGCATTGGCTCCCGCTATGAGCAGCTGCCTGGGTTGCCCATATTTGGGAGCAACCCAATAGAGCGTAACAGTGACCGCCCCTTTTTAACAGCTCCGGTGCCGGAAGTAAATTTCCCATGCATTTATCTCGTCCACTTTTCGTATAATCCTTATAAAAAGAGTATTAAGCCTTGAACCAAGCCAATCGTTCGTTGTGGTAGTCGTGACCATATTATGTTTGATTCGGGCATAAAAAGAATTTGGAAAACGGAAGAAAAGCCAAAGGTACTTTATTTTGTTGACCGAGTGAGGAACTACTCATCCCGAATCAAACATAATATGGTCACGACTACCACAACGAACGATTGGCTTGGTTCAAGTCTTAATACTCTTTTTATAAGGATTATACGAAAAGTGGACGAGATAAATGCATGGGAAATTTACTTCCGGCACCGGAGCTGTTAAAAAGGGGCGGTCACTGTTACGCTCTATTACATCCTCTGATCCCCAGTCACTGGGCCACCATGCAGTCAGAACCATTAATCTCCCTGGCTGGGTGCTATGCCATGTGTTAACAGCCAGGACAACTCAACGCCCCCCCACCCATCACGCTCTCACACACACGCACACGCACACACACACACACACACACACACACACAAGCATTCTCACACATACACATGTTTGCACACACACACACACACAGGTTGAAAGTCATGCAAATCATATCGACTCCATTGACTCTGATGTCCCTTCTGGGCTAATCACCCTTATAGACCGCTCCTCCTGACTCTGCAGTATAGACTGCTCCTCCTGACATGACTCTTCAGTATAGACCGCTCCTCCTGACTCTGCAGTATAGACTGCTCCTCCTGACATGACTGCAGTATAGACCGCTCCTCCTCACATGACTCTGCAGTATAGACCTCTCCGCCTCACATGACTCTGCAGTATAGACCGCTCCTCCTCACATGACTCTGCAGTATAGACCTCTCCTCCTCACCTGACTCTGCTGTATAGACCGCTCCTCCTGACATGACTGCTGTATAGACCGCTCCTCCTCACATGACTCTGCAGTATAGACCGCTCCTCATGACTCTGCAGTATAGACCGCTTCTCACATGACTCTGCAGTATAGACCGCTCCTCATAACTCTGCAGTATAGACCGCTCCTCATGACTCTGCAGTATAGACCGCTCCTCACATGACTCTGCAGTATAGACCGCTCCTCATAACTCTGCAGTATAGACCGCTCCTCATGACTCTGCAGTATAGACCGCTCCTCATGACTCTGCAGTATAGACCGCTCCTCACATGACTCTGCAGTATAGACCGCTCCTCATGACTCTGCAGTATAGACCGCTCCTCCTCACATGACTCTGCAGTATAGACCGCTCCTCCTCACATGACTCTGCAGCATAGACCGCTCCTCCTCACATAACTCTGCAGTATAGACCGCTCCTCCTCACATGACTCTGCACTGTACAACACTCTGTATGGCTCCACCGCAGGCCGGGTGAGGAGGGTGAGGAGGGGAGGAGCTGGGGTTGTGAAAAACAAAGGTATGATTGAAAAAATAAGATACAATAAAAACTCGCCAGGTGTGTGGCAGAGAAAGCGGAGATGAGGGGGATGTGCGGTTGAGGGAGGGAGGGATAGGGTGGCAGGTAGGGGGAGTTGATGATGTTGTTTGGCGGGGGGGGGGGGGGGGGGGGATCAAAATATCCCAGAGGTCTGTCAGGGTCCAATTCCAACAAATCAATTTCAAGACGGGACAGTGGTAAACACTGGAGTGTCTCTTTGGGGCGGCGCTCTGTCTGTCTGAGAGAGATGAGGGGGGGATGGCAGCTTCGGTCCATTCAGGTCAGTCTGGGAGTCCACTCTCTGGGTAACATGGCGATTACAACTCAACGACTAGTATTTACTATACAGCCATTTAGCAGGCGCTTTTATCCAAAGTCAATTAGGGGCGTGCTTGCTGAAGGAGGCCTGCAGGTAGACAAGGGGGACAGAGGGGTTCAACCCAGAAACTTTTCGTCTGGGAGACAATCACACAAAGAGTTGGGCTAGCCATAAATAAATGAACGGACCGAAAGCACAAAACACATTTTTAAACACGTTTACGTCATATATATTCAATACGAAACGGTATGAATAGCATTTATTTATATTAATTATCCATTGATTTTTACAACATCCAGTAAGTAAGTTGATCCGTTTGAAGTGTGCTTTGGCCTGCTGATTGGCTGGCCCTGCGAGTCATTACCATTGACGACGCAGACGAGTACAGACAAGAGCGGGCCAATGTAAACCTTTTGAGCACTTGCTTAATCGCGCTCTGAATTACACCAGCGCCACTGTTCCAGTTCAGACTCATTGTTTTTCCAGATAACGCGAAGGGGGTACTGCCAGGACCGTCCATTGGGAGCGGAAAACTCATTTGCCCAGAACAAGGAATGTCTTGTGAGCATAAATCACGTTTCCTAATCCTTTTACTAACGCCGCATAATGCAAATGGTCTCCCGTTTAAACATGACACAATGGAGGCGACAGCGAGGACACGCGGGCACACGAGCAGTTAAGAGGAGACGTGGCGGCTCCCGTGTGTCACTTCCCGCCACGGCGAGCGGCGCGGCGTTGGCAGCCATCTTGAAGTGGACAGTCATTTCGGAAGGGATTGGATTGGGATTTATCTGAACGTCTGATGTCTTGTCTGACAAGATTCGTTTGTTCTCTCTCTCCCGGCCGCCATCTCAGTCCACAGCTGTAAAATGTGGAAGTTACTCAACTGCACACAAAGTTTAACTTAGCAGTATGGTGTCAATAATTTTAAAAAAAAGACATTCAAAAAGTAGGCTTAAACATGAAAAGAATGAAGTGTGAACATTGAAAGCCTTTTTTGTCTCTGAAACACAACATTATGACGCTATAGCGTTGGTCTGAAATGATCGCAGATTTTGCAACATGCCTCCTCTCCTTCAATCTCCAAATGTCACATGAATGGCCCACCCAGGGGAGGTAGGCTGACATTTAATTCAGTGTCTGCATGTGTCCCATTTCGATCCTCCAGACAATTGAGGGCTTTTAAAAATACATGCAAACTGTTTTCTTTTGATTTTTCTTTCATCAGAAAAATTTCTAGGGCGGAGAAAGAGAGAGAGAGAGACTTTGACTTTTTTTCCCCCCCAGACAATAGACAATAATAACACTGAATAAATACGTATGACAAACGTCATTTTTCCGTCTGAACATGGAAGGGGCGGTTGGTACACAAAGCGTGTGGTGTATGCTTAGTGAACTACAGACGTAATCTTCTAGCATAAGGGTCAGCCTTAATATGACTGTGCAGGATGCATCTGCCATATAGGGGCTTGCTGTCTGTACGCTGGTTTGACCTAAGCTTTCATACCAAAGTAAACACCGCAGGGCAACACAGTGTGACTTTTATCGACAGCTCTTCACCGTAGGATGTCCTCTCAACTACCGCGGTTCCAGGAATACAACATAAACTAGAAAGTAGCTTTGTGTGTGTATGTTTTCATGTATGCAATTTGTCTCAATAAGCATGCTTTTGTGTGTACCAGCTTCATTGTATTGTCTGACATGTGAATGCATGTGTGTGTGTGTGCATGCATGTTTTTGTATGTGTATTGTGTGCACAATCTTTGACTTTTATATAAACATACTGTAAACAGACATGACATGTCATTTATGACATACATCTGGAAATGTTTCTGCAAACCTGTGTTCATGAATCAACATCTGTAGATGTTTGTATCTGTTCAATGTTGTGTTTGTTTGTGTGTGTGTGTGTGTGTGTGTGTGTGTGCGTGCGCGTGTGTGCAGGAGAAGGTGTGCACATGCGCAAGTATACTTGCATGCTAAATTATGCGGCCGTCTATTCACGCCCATGTGGTGGTTCGTGAAAATGGCTGCGAGCGCTCCCCTGTCGTATGCATGTGTTTACCATGAAGCGTCGTCTATTAGCGTGTGCGTTTTTTCTTCAGGTCACTGTGTGCACTTTACTTGTCGTCCTGGAGGATCGCATTGTGTTTTCAAAGAGCCCCTATATATGTGTGTGTGTGTGTGTGTGTGTGTGTCGGTAAGACCAGCTTCAAGAGGGTAATCCATCTCCTCGGAGTAGCCACATAACAAGGCGATGGGGGATTTCAGCCCGAGAAGACACAGCCCCCCCCCCCCCCCCCATCTGTCCCAGCTGGGGGCTGGCTCCCTTATTCCAATGCATGCATTCATCCCCTTGTTTGTCAGTTGAATTGTTTGTTGTTAGTTTGCACGTCTTGAACTCAACTTTATTTCTGCATATTTTCCGTAGTGTCACCTGACTTTGACTTGCATATCAATACAATATTCATAATATTTCAAACGAATGTCTACTGAGTGTCGTAAACTATTCAAATTTATCACATGATTATCACCAAAATAAAACCTGAAACTCAACAGCATGTCATATGACAGTTAACAGTGTTTGTCTGCAGTCTATTAGTTGCATATCAACAAACTATAATTTGGACTATCCAAGTCAAGTACAAAATGTTCAGTAGTAGAGAGTTCACTAAATGCCTATTGATCATCTACAGATAATCAGAGGGCATGTTGACAGTGCATAACTACAGTCTATCAGTTGCTTATCAAGAAACTATCCAAGTAAAGTGAAACATAGTAGTTGAGTTTTCACTAAATGTTTATTGATCTACAGATAAGGAAAGGGAATGTAATTGAGTGTCTGCACATACATTAATCTATATTTCTAAACTAAAACAAAGTCCATGATGTTACAAATGATTTAATTTGTCAAACAAAAGACCCAGATATTACACTTTTTGTATTTTGTATTTAAGATTAGACATTTTTTCATTTTTAACTTTTTTTCATTTTTCATCATATTTTATTGCGCATTTTACTAAAAAGTATACTATACAACTTTATACATTATGCACATATTGTGTATAAGAATTTGTGTATCAGAGAATATGAGTATCAGTTCTATGTGTGTACAAGTTTTTTGTGATGCAAAATTAGTCTCCACATGAAAGAATACAGGACAGAACATAGAAATAATAACCGTAAGTAACCAACAACACAGGAAAACAAAACAGTAATGCTGGGTACACACCACAGGATATTTCCCCCTTCTGTCCCTTGCCCTTGATGGTTCTGACAATTTTTGTGTCCAATTATCCTGTGGTGTGGGGTATGTTAAGATTGTATTTTACTTCCCCAAATGCGATCGGGGCTGCAACCGTTCGAAATCGCATATTAAACAAATAGTAAACACGTTCAATATTAACGATCCGATATCCATACATGCAGTTGGCCATTCTTTTAGGGGGGGGGTCTCTTTAAATAGGATTATTGACACATTTCTGTGTATCAAACTATACTGTATCAAATATAACAAACAATTTTGTCATAATAACTAATAAGAGAAAAACCCTCTATTGGCCGCCGAGGTTCCCCCCTCGTCAAAAAATGTTTCCCGCGACATAATATGACCGCGGTGCTGCCTAGTGATGAAAAGCAATTAATTGTGTGCCTGTTTGGCAACATTGTTAAGCAAGTGCTGATATAATATTGTCGTGTTGGAATGGGACAATGACAGGAAGCTTGGTAAAGCTTTTAGTCAATGAATACTGAAAGAAATTGGAGCGCGGTGCGAGCGCGCCATTCTGACTGACCCACAGACCTGCTTTTTAGTCCCAGTCGGTCCCTGAGAAAGATGTTTGTAACACACACATCTGATGGTCAAATTGTGTGCAAGTGCTGCAAAGATACCGAGTGAGCTCCCCTGAATGCCACGGTGTAATTTGCACACTGCCCGTGACTGACTGCATATTATTCACGCTTTGTGATTTAATACCACCATTCGTGAGCACAATCAGACCGGTGCAACAGTGGATCGGCAGCGAGGTGAAAGGTGGACAAAATAGCGTCCGTCTTTGGGTTCGGCCGGTTGACGGACACGGTCTCTCAAAACCGGACTGTCCGTCCTAAAGCTGGACGAATGGCCACCCTAGATACAACACACACTGATCGCTACTTGGGTAAAGTTGTATCTGCCGCAGATAGACATTTGCCTTTGTACTTTTTGATAAGACCCACCCCTCTGCCATACTAATTAGGATTGGCTAACACATTTGTTCCGATTTAATAGACCAATTTGGAGTGGACATCACGAGGACGTCACAGCAGTAGCCTGATGGCCAATAGATTAGTGTAGACATTTGGAGAGAGTTGCATATTTGTTTGAAATGAAAACACAGACAAAATGTCTTGCTGTGCAGTGGGCTGCCAGGACAGGAATGGCAAAAAAGATGGCCTTCATTTTTTACCATATTCCATAGTCCATCGTTCCTTCAACTCATTTACATTTACATTTAAATGTAACGCTTTTGTCCAAAGTGACTTACAATAAGTACATTTGTCAGAAGAAAGTGCAACAAAGAGCGAGTTGCAGTAGTCGAGGCAGGAGATGATGAGCGCTTGGACTAAGAGCTGTGCTGCTTCCCTTTGTGAGGAAGGGCCGGTGTAGCAGTAATAGGAGAAACCATGTGATGTGATTACAGAGCCTAAAGATCTAGTATATAGGGTGAACAGAAGCGGGCCTAGTACTGAGCCTTGAGGGACACCGGTGTCAACGGAGCAGGGTTTGGACAAGAAGCCATTCCATGTGACCTGGTAAGTGCGATTCGTCAGGTAGGATGTGAACCAGGATAGCGCAGAGTCAGCAATGCCGAGTTCAGCTGAGTTCATGTCCTTCACCTTAGTAAAGTAGGTTACAATGTCATCAGCTGTGAGGGAGGGAGGGGTGAGGAAAGACAAGAACATGGAAAACAGTTTCCTGGGGTTGGAGGCAGAAGAGCTGATGTTGGTGCGGTAGAAGGTAGATTTGGCTGCTGACACAGTGGGGGTGAAGTCTGAGAGGAGGTGAAGGTAGCGAGAGAGGTCATCTCAGCTGCCCGTAGCTCTGTTCTGAAAGCCTGCAGAGATTCGGACAGCCAAGGGGGAGGGGGAGAAGATCGCGCCAGTCTGGAGGTGAATTGGACAGAGGGAGTCCAAGGAGGAAGAGAGGGAGGATAGCAGAGTGGAGGAGGCTTCCTCGGTGGACAGCACAGAAAACTGTTTTGGAGATGGTAGTGAGCAGTTGAGGCGAGAGTAGAGGGAGAGAGAGATTTCAGGCTACGGCGGGAGGTGACAGTGTGAGGAGTAGGGGGAGGGAAGTGGAGGACTTCAAGAGGAGAGAAAAAGCAACAAGATGATGGTCAAACACGGGGAGTGAGGTAACGGAGACGGCCGAGGTACAGCAGGACCTTGTGAAGACAAGGTCAAGTTGGTTCCCTGCCTGGATGTTGAAGTCGCCCCCCAGGACGAGTGGTGCGCCATCTTTAGGAAAGCAGCTGAGGAGGGAATCCATCTCATCGAAGAAGTCGCAGAGGGGATCTGGTGGACGACAGATCACCGTAATGTTGAGCTTGATGGGAAGGGTGACAGTGGAGCTCAAATGCTGATCCAAAGAACAGACAGACTGGACAGATGATATAATTCTACATATTACCTCCAATGCATTTAGTATACACGCTAGGTGTGTCAACAAGATATGTATAAATATCCGACCACTGCAAAGTTGGCCATTTAGTCGAGTCCTTAACCCGACAGGAGTTGCTAAACGTGAGTTTATTTGTGTAATTCTCCTTAAAATAATTTGAGGCATGTAAAAGATCCATACTGTTTAATGTTAAAAGTTTACTAGCTAAATCATAACTTTAGCAGCCTATTTTACTCCAAGTCTGCCACCGCTACATCGACAACCTGTCAAGAGACGGCACTTTCTGCCACCAGCGAGGCCTCTCCCACAAAATATGTCAATGTTGTTTACTAAGACCACAGTGACAGGACCAATATGGTATAATGTTAGGTTGTGATTTACACGTGCTGGCGTATACGTAGCTCTTAGAAATTATTTTGGAGCTACTTTATTGTACAATGATAACACTTTAGTTATAACATGAAAAATGAACTAATGCAACCATTATAATGACCTTATGGTTATTATTATGTATGTTCCTCTGTATATATCTTATATAATGATATATTTATTTATACCTTCTTTATCTATCTATCTATCTATCTATCTATCTATCTATCTATCTATATATATATATATATATATATATATATATATATATATTGTTTTTTATTATTATTTTTTTTTTAAAGCCTATTGTCTAATATTACAGTAAATGTAGCCAGGGCTACATGCCCACACACACACACACACACACACACACACACACACACACACACACACACACACACACACACACACACACACACACACACACACACACACACACACACACACACACACACACACACACACACACAGGTCCAGTGTGAACTCAAGGGATTTTTTATTTTTTCATCCTAGCTATCCAGGCATCCTGTAACATGATTTAGATAGATAGATAGATAGATAGATAGATAGATAGATAGATAGATAGATAGATAGATAGATAGATAGATAGATAGATAGATAGATAGATAGATACTTCATGAAAATATGGATAGATAGGTGGATACTTTATGAATAGATAGATAAAACATCCATAATAAATAAAGTGAAAATGGACACCTGAAACATATAGTCCGGGTTGATTTAACATCCCCCGGCCCGACTCCGACCACCCCAAACCATGGAGGGGTTGTCTTATTGCAGTGGGCAGGAAAAGGTCTCCTATAGCGCTCCTTAGTGCAACGTAGCTGTAATAGTCTGCTGCTAAAGGAGCTTCTCTGCTCTGCCACAGTGTCATGTATGCAGGGGCGGACTGGGAACAAAAATCGGCCCTGTCAATTTTGTCCTGGACCGGCCTTGGAGTTGCGCGATTGTTGAAGGGGGGGGGGGGGGGGGGGGGGTGCTGCGCGATTGTTGACGGGGGGGGGGTGGGGGTGTGCTGCGCGATTGTTGACGGGGTTCTTCAAAATTAAATTTAAAAAAAATCGAAAAAAAAAAAGGGCCGACGGCCGTAGACCCACACGGCCGTTCTGGACTTCTCCAGAACTCACAGATGGCCAGTCCGCCCCTGCATGTATGGGATGGGAGGGATTGTTGTTGTTATATGACTATTATATGACTGAGTAATTAGATTTGGTATTATACAATACAAAATCAAAATAGGCTACTGTCAGTTCTATTCAGAGCTAATCCGTTACACATCTTCATTGATGTCTATCAGACACCAACACACATATGTATATTGTTGTGAGAAGCAGTTTCTCTTGAAACTCTTACCCACGCGTGTTCTTTAATGAAGCGATAGAAGAAGTTGTTTAGCTTTAAGAAATAATCAGTTTTATTGTTAACACCAGTATAATGTGCAGAGTTTTACAGATATATCTGGGTCCAACTACGTTTCCCTGACAGATCAACAAAGTGTGTGTGTCAGTTCACGAAGTCTGAGCACCAACTATCCCTGACCCAGGAAGTTATATACACAAACAGTGAAAACGTCATAACAAGGGCTGGCTGTTGACGTCTTCCCACCTCGTCCTCGTGTTATCTGACTCCAGCGTTCTTTACATGTACAGAGACAAGCCTACCTGTTCTTTGCTATCATATGATTAACACTTCCTGCTCTTTGCAACAAACTGATCTCACACTATGTACTCTGCACATGTCACCAACAACGCACTCATTCTGATCATGAGGAGTTGCTTTTATAATTATATGCCTCTGCTTATGATTCTGTACCCTAATTATTGGTCATATGATAGATATAAAATATAACCATACCTTCAATATATAACACAATTTTAGTGGGGATGTGTGCATTGATAGTATTATCAATGCAGCTATATTATCCCCATCACATGTTGATGCCAACAGACTACTGTCCAATATCGTATTGGATATTTGTATGGAATCAGATTTGTGTCAACATAATTAAACAAAACTTAGAATTTGAGAGAGAATTAAACTAACGTAATCTCAAAAGTAAAATGTGTAACTTGCGAACAAATTATTTGTGTATTGATGTAAACTTGGTCCTTTACATTTTTGTTTGCAGTTCTGACGCCAACCTCTCGTAGTGGGCGGGGTGCGTCCCCATTGGCTAATGAGTTTCTGAGAGACAGCTCAGTGGACGTTGTTCATTGCAGAAATCAAGCATCATAAACTATCATGCATGCTATAACCGTGTGTATGAAGACATGGCTGCTAGATGTGAGGGCCAGTGCAACTTAAGAGGTAGGTATTCTTTGGTAAGGAAACAAAAACAAGTTGTATATTATGATATTATGGTGGAATGTCGCCTCTTTATCCAGGTAAAGTGTTAGCGGGACAAATTATTTCTCAAAACGAAAAACATTACAGTGTCTGTTGCTTTAGTCTCGGCATGGAGTCCAAGCGCTCTCTGCTTACAGTGCACCTGCGACCAAGCCGCATGGCACGCTTTCAAAACTAGCTTTTATCCTATTTTGTGCAAAGAAGAGCATTTTTAATGTGCCCCTGTCTTCTTTATGTTATTCTTTTTATTTTTTTGTGTGTCGAGGCCCTAGCTTTGAGTCTATGGGACTAACAAGCATGCCTCTTTGAGGATTGACTTGTGATGCAAGCAGAAGTTGGTCGCTGCCCAGATACAGTTAGGAAGAAGGCGATACCCCTTGCATTATCCAGCACTGTTCTCTGGCTATCCATGCACTTGGTGTATGTGCTGTCTTTGTAATTGTGCTGTAATTGTGTTGTAATTATGTGTGAGTGTGCGTGTGTGTCTGTGTGTACGAGTGTTGGTTTAATAGGCACCAGTCTAACTTTGATGTAATTGATAAAAAGACGCTTTTCCCCCGAATCCTAATGGCACAATTCTTTATGATCCTTTATGCACAGACTTACAGAGGATCAAAGAAACAGAGTTCTGCCCCAGGCAATGATAGATGTATTAAAAATGAGTTTGAACGATATATTAACAGGGCGAAAGTCATGCAATTTATTCAATTGATAAGTTGGGCATTGCCTGCAGTTCACAGGCTATTTTCATCATTCACACAAGAACGACTGCTCCAATAACGACTAAACCAACTATTCTTCAACATGTTGAGTAATAAATCACAGAGAAACACATACACACACGCAAATATGCACATCACTTTTCTCTAACCCTAATGAGCTCTTTTTTTTTTTTTGCATTTTCAAAGCAAAAGTCACTGTGGTTACAGACTTGCATACACATACACATTTATTACGGTCCACATTCAATGGTTGTACTTAAACACATGTCATGGGTCATACAATATACATATATATATATATAGAGAGAGAGAGAGAGAGAGAGAGAGAGAGAGAGAGAGAGAGAGAGAGAGAGAGAGAGAGAGAGAGAGAGAGAGAGAGAGAGAGAGAGAGAGAGAGAGAGAGAGAGAGAGAGAGAGAGAGAGAGAGATAGATAGATAGATAGATAGATAGATAGATAGATAGATAGATAGATAGATAGATAGATAGATAGATAGATAGATAGATAGATAGATAGATAGATAGATAGATAGATAGATAGATAAAATAAAAATCAGCATTCATATGACTCCCAAGTCCACATGGGGTGATTGTTTCATCGCCCACGCGTACACAGAGCACACGCCAGACACAACAGAGCTGTCCCACATCGCCGATGATGAAGGTCGCACTAGAGGGAAGGCTTGGGCTCCAACGAACACCAGATCATAGAAAGACGAGTCTTTATTTTCCGACCGAGGGGAGAGACGGTCCTGTACTGTGCTGGAGCAACAACAGCGGCCATGCAAGCCATTCCAGGACAGACGCACGTGGGTGATCCCAGTTAATGTCGGTTTGTCTTGTGGCCAAATAATCTATTGCATTGAATTGTTATATGCTAATGTGCACTTAACACTTTCACGTAGCTCAGCTTGTACCTTGACAGTTCTGGAGGTAGTACAGCCATTTGAATAAAGGGTTTGAAGTACAACTTGAAGACAATGAGATATGACATTAGGAGCGTACCTTGCTTCCATAATGTGAAGTATTTGCAAGTATAAAAGGTAATGAGGGCAGGAAAACATGGAATGTGATTATTCACTATTTAATTGGAGATGAATGGAGTACCCTGTGCTTATTGCTCCCCCCCAACAGCATAATTATACATTGATTATATTACTTGTTGGATCACCTACCCCGTGTGTGTGTGCAACCTGCTGGATGCATGTTGCGTGTGTCAGAGAATAAAGGCAGAACTCATTAAATACCTTTAGCATGCATTTAACTGGATTTGTTGACTTTAAATCCTCAACTGAATGCCAGATTGAATTCCCCGTTTTCCCCCCCCCCAAAATTAGCCCTACCTTTATGGCTTATTGGTCGAAATGTGTGCAAATCTTAAGCCATATAAATATTGATTAAAGCGAGGTATAAAGTGGATTTATTTCTTACTCCTCGACCATAAAAAGCAGGTAAGATGAGCGTGAATGAGTAAGGTAAAGTGATGTCTCAAACTATATTGGCTTATGGAGAAAAAACATGAATTACGATGCTATTGCTGTTCTCAAGCTGGCTGGCAACGTCGCTCCATCTTCCATTGAACTGCTTTAAAAAATCACCCCATCAACCAAATTATATCTAGCCAGATATAATGCTGATTTAATAATTCCTTTCGGCTTATAGGCCAAGCCTAGCCTATTACTGTAACACAAAGTTATGAATAGCAAGCTTATGAAGGTCATAATGCATCGCATATGTAGGCATTTTTTGGTAAGGAAACAAAAATATGTTGTATATTATGATATTATGGTGGCAAAATGAAAAACATTACAGTGTCTGGTGCTTTGGTCTTGGCTTGGTCTCCAAGCGCTCTGCTTAGACGGCAGTGCACCTGCGACCAGGTCACATGGCACGGCTTCAAAACCAGCTTTTATCCTCTTCTGTGCATCCTCTTCTATTGCTGTTCTCAAGCTGGCTTGCGCCATCTCCCAGTGAACTGCTTTTTAAAATCACCCCGTTTGAGGCAACCAAATTATATCTAGCCAGATATAATGCTGATTTAATAATTCCTCTCGGCTTATAGGCCAAGCCTAGCCTATTACTGAATAGCAAGCTTATGAAGGTCATAATTTATCGCTAGTCTATTACTCAAACATGCCTAGTAGCCTTATACTGGATTTGTTAATGGGTTTATTATGTATGAAACAAGAATGGGGGAAAAAAGGGATTTGCAACAATTGCTTTCACCCTGTGGCTAAAGTTGCTTTTTTGATGGTTGAACACTGAACCTCGATGTTTTGGGGAGAGGTTTTAACAGTTTTAAATAGATATCGCCCAACCCTATTTTTTTAAATATTTTGTTACAGATGTCATCACTTTTTTTAAATTTCTTGTTCTTGCATTGCTGTTTTTAGCATCTACATCTTTCCAAGCTATCTCCTCATCTCACAGTGGACTGGTTGAACGCTTATTGATCGGCGTCAACCACTTGTTCCAGGGCCGTAAGGGACAGGTGTGGCACTGGTAGAAATGGGACTGCGCTCCCTGGTTGATGTATAGATTTGTCTGCACCAATCACAGTGGATAGGAGAGAGAGAGAGAGAGAGAGAGAGAGAGAGAGAGAGAGAGAGAGAGAGAGAGAGAGAGAGAGAGAGAGAGAGAGAGAGAGAGAGAGACAGAGACAGAGACAGAGAAAGTCAATTTATCGGCTAATGCCTCAGTGAAGTGGGCGTGTCTATGTGTTAAAGTGCCTCCGCCAGCAGGAGGCCCCTGCAGGTCTTACTGGAGGTGTCCAGTGGACTGACCCTATTCATCTCCCGATTAATCAGTCAACAATGCACTTCTTGTGATTTATACGTCTATACAACTCTGCTTACCTTGACAGGACTTCGCTCTCCGTCTAACGCACGCGCGCACCCACACACACACACACACACACACACACACACACACACACACACACACACACACATGGACACACACACACACATGAACACACACACACATGGACACACACACACATGAACACACACAGACATGGGGCATCAGGCTCTATGGACGTTATCAGTGGGCTCACTACCAGGTCAGACACACAAGACACTTAACAATGAAACGAGAATAGTGCGCCGGTAATGGTGGGGAGAAAGGGGTTACGGTGTGAATTGTCTGGGGTGTTGTTAGGTCCAACACAAAGTGGGGTGAAATTAATTAGCTTATGAATAAATTGTCCCTTTTTATAATCTGTGGTGGTGCGGTGGCCGGGGTTAAAGCGTGCAAGCTTGCTGAGCAGTAGTTATGCACAGTGATAGTATTACTTATGACGCCCCGTGCACATAACAAGGGTACACTACTAATGGCCGCAGTAACCTGTATTTAGAGGAGATGAGAGGGGAGAGAGAGGGGGAGAGAGGGAGAGAGAGGGAGAGAGAGCTAGAGAGTACATGTGTGGGTAATTCCCACTGCATCGGTCACACTGAGCAACACAAAAAATGATGGTTTTCTGTTGCACGGTGAATTTTAGGGCTGTGGAGACTACGCATATAACCTGGGGATGTCAGAGAGGAGTTTTGTGAAGAAATGTCGGTGTGAAATTTAATCTTCAGCCATTTTAGATGCGCTTGCACATTTTTGGGGAACCAAAACAAATAGTTTTCGTGAAGGCTAATAGTCTTCATAACCATCTGCTATTGTTCATGGAAAGAGAAATTATCATATGTGTATCTGTCAGGTTTCATATAGATCATGATTAAATCATAAACAACATGTTATGTTATATCCCCCCCCCCCCCCCCCCACAACAAACCAGCCTCCTCAACACAGCATATAACTGGCGCCTCCTTGTGCAGCAGCCAGCCACACATCATTTTTGGGGGCTTTTCTTTCTTAAAAGTGTGGGATTTACTGCGGTGTCATAAACGCGCCTACCTCCCGAGAAGCACAATGCGTGTTCAATAAAACAATATGAGACCATAAAGGGCTGAGCAATAATGCGTCTCGCAGGCAGATTAAATGAAAATCAGGGAACCAATCAGCCCTGTAATAATGTACCCTGGCAGGGTTCTGGGCGGTAAAACCAGGGCAGGACTGCGCACGACTTGCGTGCCATGTTGTGCCGCCAGGTCATTGTCGGAGAAAATAATAAGACAATCAGCCATTATACAAAAAAAATGCACAAAAAACACACAAAAGTTGGTGTGGGCAGAAGTGACCATCACCCTGACAGAGAGAGAAGAGAGAAGAGGTGGGAGAGTGAACACGAGGAATAAAGGTAGTGCTGAAGCTGAAATGCTGAAGAGATGTGGAGAAGGTTTCATCTGCACTTGAGTGAATAGTTTGGCTCTACTGTATTGAGACGCAGCACGGCATCATGGTCAGGGCTAATGTGTTGTAATTCTGACTTTTTCTTTTTCTATATTCTGCACCCAAAGAGGTGTGCAAAAATGTGGTTGGTTTCCATGAAAAAACTTTTTATTCTTTATATCGCCATTGTAACTCACACGTATAATCGTTTTTTTTTTGTCATTTGAGTCGAGTTCATAATATTGATGGCATACCACACAGAGCCAGAGGAGACGGCTGTGTTATACTATGTATATTTATGCTGGTTTAAAGTGTGAGCTCCGATAGCCAATTAAAATATAACATAAAGAAATAAACAAACCGAATTATGATTAAAATACAGAGACAGACATCATGTAGCCACTCAGCAAGGCCTCGACGAACAATCAAAAGTAGAGTTCCTCATTGGCATGACTGTTCAAGAAAATATCAAGACACAAAACATTTTATTGACCAAAAACCACCGAAATGCGAGTTCATATTGCGCAGTGAAAGTCTTTGTGTGTTAGTCTCAAGGTGACCTAACTTACAGAGAAGTGTATTATTTGGGCTCATTCAAATGATCTTTTTTTCAAAATTGTTTTGCTGATTACATCTGAGCCACTCGACGGTTTGGTAAAGTTTGACGTGAGTAAACTTACTTAATGTGTGTGTGTGTTTTATAGCCAGTGTCTGTCTTTCTATCTGGAGGTCCAAGAGTAATAGAGAAAAGGCGACAGACGGAGTGGAAACTAACCACAATTCACAATGTAAAGTTTAATACAAAAGCAAATGGTTTTACTTTTATCACAAAAAGAACAAAATGTCTGATGAATGTATAATTAAAAAAAAGACGAAGCCGAAAAGGCAAACATTTTTAATACAATCCCAAGATTAATCTTTGGGAGGAAACGGCAGTAATTGCAGCATAATTCATATTGTTCCTACTGTCCTTAGATTAGCTCAAAGTTAGCACACTCAGCTGGAGCTAAGTGTGCGTCCCATGATGGATGACCATTTCCACTCCGCGTTCTCAGTCTGACGACTTGATAAGCCACCTCATTACACCCATAAGGACACCATTAGATACTTGTTCTGCATGCAAAGTAAACGCAAATAGCGTTTAGCTTCAACAATAGTGGCTACCGGGAGAACAACATATAATAGGTCTGAATGATACCGATTAATAAAATACTGGTTTCTCCTCAAAATATAAACAAGGAATAAAACAAGAACAACATAAATTGCACCGACAAACAAATTGGACTGTGAAACATGCACTTTAACGTTGATGGGGGGGGGGGGGGAACAAAAACGGCGCAATGAAATCACCTGTTGTATTGGATTAGGGGGGGATGTTGATGACATCAGGACAAGAACCAGGAAACAGATGCTTCCCTCTAACCAGTCTGTTGGGCCCCTAATGAATCACAGCGCCTCTGAATACTAAGTGGCATCTGCAAATTCCCAGGGCAATGCTTGTTGTGAGCCCGCATCTTATTCTTGACACACCTGCACTACGGCAGCAACCTGCCAGTACACATCACTGGGCTAAAAAAAGCGTGTGTGTGGGTGTGTGTGTGTGTGTGTGTGTGTGTGTGTGTGTGTGTGTGTGTGTGTGTGTGTGTGTGTGTGTGTATGTGTATGTGTGACTGTGTGCGTCAGAGGAAAAGTCAGGTCCAAATAGAAAGCATGCGTATACATACATACATACAGGTCTGAGAGGCAGAACTGCATGACCGGGACACATCCCAAGGAAGGGGGAGCAGAGGAGGAGCAGGGGGTGGTGGTGGTGGTGGTGGTGGTGGTCCCTCAGGTTTCCCCCGGCCCAGGCCCGGCCATAGCCATTCAATGGGAAGTGACTGGGAGGGATGCCAGTGATCCTTTATCAGTATAAAGAGCTGCCTTCTGTGGCCTCCTCCAATTGACTTGCAGGCATCAGCTTTTGTGCATTGTGATCAATTACTGGAGACGAAAGTGACAGGGGCCGCGGCACCTTTACAGTGTAGCCGGCCCCTCTCTCCCCCCTGTAGCGGGGGAGAGAGGGGCCGCGTCTCTAAAGGAGCGATGGGACGTCTCCGTCAGCCAAATCCATCTACGTCTGCTTTCGGGAAATTCGGGCCTTGACTCTCCTGGCAAGGAGAGGGAAAGAGAGAGAGGGAGGGGAGAGAGGGAGGGAGGGGAGAGAGAGGGAGGGAGAGGGGTGGGGGCGGAGAGAGAGACCCCGCTACCCCCTCCTCACTCCTACTCCCCCCCCCCAACCCAATCTTTTTTCAGCCGTCCTCCCCTCCGAATGGTTGGAAGAGGCTGTGGTGTGGGAACAGACCCAGTAATAGACTGGAATATATCAAGGGTGCAAAAGCGTCCCTGGCTTGTTGGCGCCTTAAGGGTGAGCTCACCGGGGACATTGTGTATACCTGTGTGTGATGCGGCGGCTTACGTGAGCAACGGCGGAAGTGAAATATACACAAAGCCTTGTGCGCTGAAAATATCTATTTTTACTCCGTCCCCTTTTTTGTGTGCGAGTCAATTAGAAATGGTGTGTGTGTGTGTGTGTGTGTGTGATGGGGGGGTGGGGTTGAACATATGAAAACATTTTTGTCTTGTAGTGTTTGTAAATGCAAATGAAGGACCATTATGTGTATTTATAGTTTAATTTTCCAAGTCATTTTGGAGTGCATTTAGATGCACATTCATGAATTGTTAACACCCACTTCCACTCCTTTCTTTCCCCCCCAAGTTGTGATTTGTGATATGAACAAAAGCTCCCATGTCCCACATGAACTCATCATCATTTGGCGTGGCACTTTAAACCCCAAATTGTGACCTGAAGAAAAATAAAGATGATCCCTGTTTAAGTCCTATAATAATAATAATAATAATAATAATAATAATAATAATAATAATAATAATAATCCCCTGTCCGGCTCAATCGGACATGAAAAGCTAAATCTTCGTGCCCCTGTGTGTTGTTGCCAACATAATGCCTCTCATTTGTGTGACATTTAGAGAGGGCTTGCCAAGTACGCCCAGCCTTCCTCCCGTCTCAGTCTAATGGATCCCACAGTACAGCAGAAAGCTACAGGGATCCTCTTATTGTGTGCCTCTCTTTGGGATTGTTTCCCTCTTCCCACTTGATCCAAACAGTCAGCTTAGGGAGCTTTGTCGTGGCGCACGGGCGTGCACGCTGCCAAGGAGCTGTCAGAGAGTCCACACAGAGGAAAAAAAGGGGTTTTCCTGTGCAAACCGGTCTGAGTTTGATAAACACACAACGTATGGATGTCCCTCAGGTGGATGTATACACACAGCAGGGGTTGGGGGCAGAGCGTAGCTACTATAGCTTCTATAGCTTCTATATAACAAAATGGCAGCTTGATGAATGACATGAAAGCTGCAAATGAAACAATAGGTGCAATCCGGCAAGTTTATATTGCAGTATTGTTTGGAAAAACGAAACAAAAACTATAATTACGAACATCAAACAAATGCCTTTGTGAAATACCTGATTCACCAATTTATTTTAGGCCTAATATAATAAGTCCTAATATTGAAGTGATGGAGCAATGGCAGTGATAATGGTCAGGAACGTTAATTCATGTACCGTTATGCTGTTCTTGCGATAGCTATTGTGAATTGGGTCGCGATGATTTAAAAAAAATGGGTCCCCAAAAAAAAAGGTTGGGAAACACTGATAGCACAGACAGCACATGTCCTATCTATTCTACGTGTCTACGTAATATCTGTATTTACGATGTTTAAATAGTCTGATGCTGCAGGAAGCCCGAGAATATCTGCCTACTTGGACATTTTCTTTTCTAAATCTAAATCTAAACTGCCACAGATCATTACAAGAAACAACAACGCAAACCCAAACAGAAAATAACTGCAATGTTGACGTGCGTATTGTCAACCAGCAGGTTTATCTGTGATTTGTTTGTCATTAATTGCTCTCTTCCATTAATTACCACTCCGCTCCGTTCTGGATGATACAACATGCTTCTGCGGCAGAGATAATTGTTGTGCATGTTGTCGCTGTCAAGACTGCCCGCTGATTATGTGCAAGAGCGGCCCGCTGCATAGCATCAGCCAAGCGTTCCTACCCATTTCATTTTTTATTTGCAAGGGCATTCGTGCCCCGTGCCCTTCCTTCATTGGTGCTCTATGCTTCAAAGTAGTTCAGACATGTTTTTACTGTAAAACACACACACACACACATCCTCCCAAGCTGTCCATCTGGTGTCATCAGAGATTGCAGCCAGTGTAGGAACACAGACAGCGCTCAATCAGCCTAAGCCTTGAAGTTGACCTTGCAACCGCAATCATGGGGCAACGGGAGATTAGGCAATCACTCAAACCACCTGGAGAGAGCCGGTGCTGTGCAGGCCATGATGGACCCCATCATATCACACAAGACACTTTTACTTTTTTTTTTTTACTTTTTATTTTATGTTTTTCGATTGCTCTTACCTTTTTCTTTTCAATAACCCGCCCGCTGATTTATCAATATGTATGTCACCGTTCAGAATTGGCAAATAAAAGTGTTTAACAGCCGGGGATTACAGCATTAAGTCTCTGTTTTCTTTGGGCTTTGTTTACAGATAGCTTGTCACACATTGACGCTTATATGCTTATATATATATATATATATATATATATATATATATATATATGATACAATCTCCAATCACACCTGCTGTGGCAATATAATCATTTCATTTGCTGATTATTCCCCCCCGCCCAGTTCTGTTCTGCCTGATTTTGTAATGCGGAAACTCTGCTATATTTTACAGAAACCACCCTCTTTGACATTTCCCCATCCCCAGCAGAGACGCATCATCATAAACTTTAATTGTTTTAACATCGATGGCACAGATGCAACAGAAACAGTGATCCCCATCTGTAGCTACTGTATCGCTCCGTGAAATCGCCTAATTCCAGACGACTTAGGCGGCGGATCATTATGGCAGAATACATGAATATTTAGCCTCCTGAATCACACCATTTTTCACGTGGAGTATATCTTTCACAGCCCCAATTCATGAGTCTTCACCACTGAATACACACCAGGGCTTTCTTCCCTCGATTTATGCTCAGAAATAAGGCTGTAAATCATAGTTCAATGTATGGAGATGAAACCTAATATATATATATATATATATATATATATATATATATATATATATATATATATATATATATATTAGAGAGACAGCGACAGAGAGAGATGAATAGAGAGAGACAGAGAGAGATGAATAGAGAGAGCGCGAGAGAGAGAGAGAGAGAGAGAGAGGGGGAGAGAGAGAGAGGGGGAGAGAGAGAGAGAGATGTTTTTTTTGATTGATTAGCTTATGCAACACTGCTTGACTGAATATGTGTCTCAAGACATCACATGTTCACTCCAACAAGGCCTGGATTGGCCTCGCCGCCGTTCTACACATCATGTGGTTTCGGTATGTGTCACGTCTCTTCTTCTCCATCAACATCTCTCCCATCATCTCCGCAGCGCTACCCTAGTTAGCTTAGCCGCCACACCAGCAGCGGCAGCAATGAACCGACCTCTATTAGCGATGCTGCACGACGTGAGGCTTCCTGCGTCCAATTAGATGTCATATTAGGCTAATATGTGTTGCATTTGCATGCCGCACAGGGACACGTGCGACGGGCGTGTCACTCATTAATCATGGCCCAATGAGAGCTGTCATTGGAGCATTGTCGTGCCTGTCAAACGAGTGATCTCTCGACTGGCAGGCCTCCAGTTATCAAGCGCAGATCGCTGACCCGTCTACAAAGCTGACAGCACTGGAAGTGACCTTGATTGAGCAGGTAAGGCAGAGGAGAATGGTGTGTGTGTGTGTGTGTGTGTGTCTGTTTTTCTTTTTTTTGTCATTTATCTGCAATTCCAATTAGGTAATGGCTTTCCAGTGGGTCTTTTGTTCAAACAAGACAACGATAAATAATTACAATTTATTTTTTTGTACTATCCGTATTGTATTCTTCTTCTTTGAGAATCATGGACTGATCTTGGGTGTAATTATTGAATTGATGAGAGTCAAAACAAAGCATTCATTGTGTCTCAAGCGTGACACCTAAGACTATGAAAATATTTGCAGTATTTTCAATTCCTTTATGCTCCCTCTCCTTTTCAGTCACTACAAATAACACCTTGATGTCCATTATCTGCACACATAATTGCCATATTGATTTCCTCTCTCGCTCTCTTTCTTTTCATCCTACCACACTTTTTTGTTCCTGGTCATCCAAACATATTCTTGAAACCAAAGGTGACTGCCCCAATGGTTCTGAATTTAAATTATAGGTAAGTAAGTAGGGATGGAGGGATAGGGAGTGAGGTAGGTAATGTAGGTAAGAAGGTACATACACACACACACACTCACACAGGCAGGGTTTATAATGGCTATATACATATATATATATATATATATATATATATATATATATATATATATATACCATTTATATATATATATATATATATATATATATATATATATACAGTAGCGTGCGGTGAGCCTCAATTTCAGCGGGGCGAAGCTACCCGTGTGGCCGCCCAGGTAAAAAAGTAATATACTTTAATGTACTAAAAATGTACTTAATTTTTTGAAAGTACATTTCTAGCACATTTTCACTTTATGTGTTAAAATAAAGTAAACCAAAAATATATTATAAATGTATTAATTACAAATATATTATTTCCTCAGTAGTACTTCAGTTTACTTAGATAAAGTACACTATTTATTAATTCATATTAAGTATATTCATATAAAATATACTAACATTGAAATATATATAAGTGTTCGATTAGTATATTTATTTATAATGTACTTCGAATGTGTTAAATATAAGTTTAATGTCAGTGTATTTGCATCTACTTTTATCAAGTGCACTTTTAGCACACTTTCAATAAGTTCACTTTTATAACACTTTTTTCATATCATTGTTAGCACAGCAGTGTTATAGTGCACTTAAAATAAGTATATTACTAATTGAATACTACTTCAGTGGTAAATTAGTGTATTCTTCATAAGTACACTATAAACCAGAACAAATTCATCAGTATGTAGCCATTTCTTTTAGTGTGCTAAGATCAGTTTAAAATAATGTACAATAACAGTTAATTTCTTTAACTGACCTTTTCTCTTCAACCTTTTAAAATAATGTATTTTACCAGCAAAATGCAACAATGCTGTTATGTAACAATACCTTTTCTAATTGAAAAAATATCCTTAATTTTCTATACCTATTTCAATTTTAAATTGTTAGCAATTAGTGTTATAAAGTATTTGGATTACTTCAACACCACCGTTGTTTTTATGCAATATTTAAAAATTCATCCATTCTCCAAATTTAATGGTCAGTTTAATGTTCATCCCTGTCATTACTAGCCGACCAGCACCATGGCTACCTGCCTTGCACTGCTGGTTTCTCTGGAAGCTAAGCAGGGGCTGGTCTGGTCCATCTCTGGATGGGAGACGAGTTGGTGCTGGTAGAGGTGTTGGAGGGCCAGTAGGGGGTGCTCATCCCTCTGGCCTCTGTAAGATCCCCAATGCCCCGGGATGGAGACGGGGACTCCGTCCCGTCTAGAGCACCGTCTTTCGGATGAGACGTTAAACCGAGGTCCTGATTCCCTGTGGTCACTAAAGATCCCGTGGCACTCATCGCAAGAGTAGGGGTGCTAACCCCGGTGTCTCCATCACTAGAGTAGGGTGCTAACCCCGGTGTCTCCGTCACTAGAGTAGGGTGCTAACCCCGGTGTCTCCATCACTAGAGTAGGGTGCTAACCCCGGTGTCTCCATCACTAGAGTAGGGTGCTAACCCCGGTGTCTCCATCACTAGAGTAGGGTGCTAACCCCGGTGTCTCCATCACTAGAGTAGGGTGCTAACCCCGGTGTCTCCATCACTAGAGTAGGGTGCTAACCCCGGTGTCTCCATCACTAGAGTAGGGTGCTAACCCCGGTGTCTCCATCACTAGAGTAGGGTGCTAACCCCGGTGTCTCCATCACTAGAGTAGGGTGCTAACCCCGGTGTCTCCATCACTAGAGTAGGGTGCTAACCCCGGTGTCTCCATCACTAGAGTAGGGTGCTAACCCCGGTGTCTCCATCACTAGAGTAGGGTGCTAACCCCGGTGTCTCCATCACTAGAGTAGGGTGCTAACCCCGGTGTCTCCATCACTAGAGTAGGGGTGCTAACCCCGGTGTCCCGGCCAAATTCCCAACCCGGCTCTTGTACCAACATGGCCACCTAATCATCCCCTGGTCTCTAATTGGTTAGTTTCATACCTCTCCGCTGTGCCAGTGTGTGGTGAGCGTTCTGGCGCATACTGGCTGCCGTGCATCACCCAAGTGGTGCTACACTCTGGTAGCGGATGAGGTGTCATATCTCGCCCCCCACACACACACTATGTAAGCGCTTTGAGTGACCTCCAATAAAGCGCTATATAAATCCAATCAATTATTATTATTATTACATATAATTAGTGTACTCACAGTATATTATTTTCAATGTGTTAACAATATACTTAGTATACTAATGATATATAATGAGTGCTACTTTAGACATACTAAAGTACAACTTAGTGTACTTATCTGTACTATTTTGAGACAACATTAAGATGAGCTATAGTATGCTTCAGTACAACTTTTTAATTTTTATTTGGTTTTTTTAAATATATTTAAAATACAATGGCAATACATTATGATTAAATTAGAAATACATTTCCAGTATATTCTAAATGTATTAATATTAATCTTAAAAGTGGATTTAAGTATACTTGAAATCGAACTATAGAACATTATAAATAAGTACAGTATTAGTAGAGAAAAGTGTACTTAAGTATATTTAAGTTAATCTTAATGGTGTCTCAAAATAGTACAGTCAAGTACACTAAGATGTATTTTAGTATATCTTAAGTAGCAATAATGATATATCATTAGTATACTAAGTACGTTTTTAGTACTCGAAAATAACACACTTTGAGTACAATCATTTTGTGCTTATGAAGTACACTAAGTGTGCTTAAATTTAGTATGTTAAAGTATACTTTTTTTTCGCCTGGGCGACCACGCCCACAATATGTTTTTTGATGTGTATTTTTGAGCTACATTAATAGATGTTAACTAAACTAATTATGAACAAAAATACCGAACGTGCTTCGAAGCTTTGAACGTGTCAGCCGCAACACATGCATGATGTCGGGCGAATTAGTATGTGCAATGGAAACACCAACCAGGTCTGGAATCATCTTTAGCTCGAGCTGTATAATACAGTAACGAAGTGTATAGACCCCTTCGAGTGCAACGTCACAGAAATATGCGCACGCGTCTTGGGGTCAGAAAAACACCTACTCACATAGACTTCCACTAACGAAGTCCAAACAAAAAGTCTAAAATGCCGACCTGTAGCGCTGTTGGATGTGAAAATAGGACCAGCAGTGGCGTTGACCAGATTAGGACATTGTCCACTGGTTTAAGAATAAATAAATAAACTTACCCCGCCATGCAGGTGCAGTTAGCCGTGTGAACGTAGCACTTCTCCTTGTTGTAGATCACCCATGCCTTGTACAACCATGTCTTCTTCCCTTGACGCTGACTCTATAGGCGTCCAGCGACTTGTATGCGCATAGGCTTTCTCGAGTGTACGGGCGGTTTATCTATAGGTAAGAGTGAATAGCTGGCCACTGGATATCTGGCCATACTGTCATCTACCCAATCTTTAATGGAAGCTGGGTCTGGCAAACTATCGCCGTCAGCCAATACCAATTTGTTGAGATATTATTCCCGGTCCTAATCGGCAACGAGAGAGCATATTCGGAAATATTCTGAGGAGAATCGTTGACAGCCATGTACTTCACATTGTTTTCTGACCCCATTAGGCGCGAAAAGACGTGTGCGCACTCTCGTGGCTTGGAATGTTTACAAACAATGAAAGGGTCTATTGGCGGAGTAATTCTAGTTGACCATGGGGCGGATAAGTTGACGACCATATAGGACTCTATAGAGCGTAACAGTGACCGCCCCTTTTTAACAGCTCCGGTGCCGGAAGTAAATTTCCCATGCATTTATCTCGTCCACTTTTCGTAGAATCCTTATAAAAAGAGTATTAAGCCTTTAACCAAGCCAATCGTTCGTTATGGTAGTCGTGACCATATTATGTTTGATTCGGGCATAAAAATAATTTTGAAAACGGAAGAAAAAAAAAAAAAAACGGATTTTGTTGACCGAGTGAGGAACTACTCATCCCGAATCAAACATAATATGGTCACGACTACCATAACGAACGATTGGCTTGGTTAAAGGCTTAATACTCTTTTCTTCTCACTAACATTCAGATGTTAAAACCAAATAAAACGCCAACAGTAAAAAGGGCTAACTAGGCCAAGTCAATAGCTGTCGCCATCAGTTCCTACCGCTGCTACCGGCTTTAACGACAAGCGGAAGTCAGGAGACCAGTTTTCCGATTTGGTCACGTGACGCTCGGCATGAAGCCCATTAGCGCGGGCTGCAATCCCAGCCTGCAGCCTGCAGGGTTACGTGATGAACACACGGAGGAGCGCGACCGTTGAGTTGAACCGTCCCCACATTGAAAGATTACGCTCAAGTAGAATTGCCACCATCCAAAACTTGATGTCAACGTACCAAAAATAGTGTAAAGGTCTACAGAAACTATAGATAGTTAATGTGATGCAAATATTATTAGAAATAGATTCAAGGAGCTGGAGCAAGGTTTTTTGGAGGAACTATTTTTTTGGGAGCCTGCTCTTGCAAGTAGGTGGTTCGTCGCCCCACCTGCCCACATGAGCCGCACGCTACTGTATGTATATATATATATATATGTATATATATATTAGTGGTGGGCATAGATACATTTCTTTAATCTAGATTAATCTAACTGTAATCTTGGAATTAATCTAGATTAATCTAGATTAAAATGGCTCATTTGAATTATGTCGAAGGCATTCATAATATGCGTGTGCTACCTGAATAATGACTAAAAATAAGTCTGCGCGATTGTTGACAGGGGGGGGGGGGGGGGGGTGGAGGTGCGCGATTGTTGACTGGAGGGGGAGAGGTGCGCGATTGTTGACCGGGGGGGGAGAGGTGCGCGATTATTGAGGGGGGGGGGGGGTTCGCGATTGTCAACGGGGGGGGGGGGGGGGGGGGTCAATAATGACACCGCGAATACACCGCCCCGGGCTGAAGCCCAGGTAAGCCCGTGCATTAAGGCGCCACTGCCCAGACCTATGACCGACGGGGGGGGGGGGGGGGGGGGGGGGGGGAGTGGAGTGGTCCTGGAGTGGTCCTGGACAATCAAACTGTGTTACACGCAGGGTTTGAAAACGAAATTATTTTTCAATCGTTCCGCTCCGAACGGAACCGGTATATTTAACGTTTTCGTTCTTGCGTTCCGCCACCAACATATCGTTCCTTAACCGGTTCGGAACGTAAAATAACGTTTGTTCTTAACGTTCCGGCAGTGTTATTGGGCCTAGTCTATTTTTGTGGTCGATACCTTACAATAGACCTAGTTATTGGTATTTGCCCTTAATTTACACAGTAGTCTAAATGCGCAAAAATCATCCAAAAATATTCGCGATATCCATCTCACATACCAGGCAGACTGCTGCTGACTGTAGCCTATATTCTATGATAAATATAATTTTGTATCAAAATCATTTCTGGATAAGTGGGCTAGAAACTCGAAGATAGAGCTCAGTGCAACTGTTGCTTCCAAATCGCCTCTCGCCAGGGTGGTGGTGGGAATTTGTGACAGCTGAGCTTAGCGGGCGGCGAAGGGAACGCGGCAACCGGAATTTTTTTTTTTTTTTTCATGAAATAGGCTATGCTTTTGTGAAATTTTATAGGCTATATAGAGAACGAAAAAACCCCGTTATTAACCGGTTTTGGGGATTTCAGAATAACGTTTCTGTTCCGGAACAGTTGAAGACCATTTGGTTTTCGTTTCCGTTTCCGTTCCTCGTAAAATTCCGTTCGTTTTCGGTTTTCGTTTTCTTTCCTTGAACTGGTTCGGAGCCCTGGTTACACGGCCAACATCACAGCGGCGGCCCGATCCCGCAGAATCGCTCTCTACACCATCCGCAGGATCCGGGATCCTTCCTCACGAGGGGAAGCGGCACAGCTCCTGGTCCGAGCGCTCGTCGCCGTCCACCTCGACTACGGCAACTCGCTCCTGACTGGACTTCCTCTCACCGCGATCAAATCTCTGCAGCGTATCCAGAACGCCGCAGCGCGCCTCGCGTTCAACCTGCCAACGTTCTCCCATGTGAACCCCCTCTCGGTCATGGCAATTAAGGGCCCTTTTAAACGACAACGCTCTGAACACAAACCGCAAAAGTGGCGTTGCGTTCCCACTTTTTATTTCGCGTTTAGACGAGCGTCTTTGGATGGAAATGTGCATGCACACGGTGATGCAAAAGTGTGTGAAATTTGATGTAGTATGCATGCCAGGTGGCTAGGTGGTACTGTGAAGCATTGCCATACAACAACACCAAGAGCGCCCGCATGCGTTGAAACTTCCTTCTACTTCTCTCCTTAGTAGCGCGAAATAGCCCACAGTCGAAAACCAAAACATGGCGCAGAAGCAAGGTAAGACAGACAACTTTGTCTGGACAGACGAGGAGGTCGAGCTTTTGCTGCAAACAACGTTGGATTACAAGGCCACGAAGGCACAAGAGGGAGTGGACTGGGAGTCCTGTCAGTCGAAATATGTGGATATATGGACCGAATTTCTGCGTCAGTATCCTGTACCTGGAGGGACGGCATATCCCCATGAGAAGGAGGCTATATGCAAAACGCAGATAGCATCAAAACTGAAAGGAGTCTGGGCAAAGTATAGGCAGGCTGACGATACTCAACGGCGGAGTGGCCACGGGACAGTGATCTCTCTTTTTTTTTTGATATATGCAATGACATATGGGGTGGGTCGCCAGCCACCACCACAATAGAGGCTGGTGTCGAAACATCTGAAGTAAACGACACCGTGGATACTGCTAGCGAGTCGAGCATCATATCGTCTGATCCGCCGGAAGAGTCAATAGTCAGCCCCCAGACCTCAGTCCAGTCCAGGAGAGATCTATTTCAGGTATGTTTACAAAACAATACAAAAATACATGGAGTTTATTTGTCACATACTAGAAATACTACTGTATTACATATAGTTAAATAGCATTTGGATATTCAACTTTTTGTGCAGGGTTGATAGAAAGAATGTCCAGAAGTAATTTAATAAATAGCAAAAGAGTGGAGTATAGGTTTGAAGTGTTGTTAAAAATAGCACCATACACTATGCCATATGATTCATCACTGTCAATACCAAAGATATCATTCGCTAATGAATGCTCTCTGCTCTTCTCAAGGCAAGGCTCGATGGCCATAGAAGTGAAAGGCTCCAGAAGAGACTACGGCCGGATCCAGTGCAGACTGACCTCGACATGAAAAAGAAGATCGTAGACATCATTGAGCAGGCTGAAAGGAGCAACAGAGAGGCTGGACACCATTGCAGAGGCTCAAATAAGGATAAGCCATAGCTTTGATTTCCTTGTGAGACACATCACCTCTCAGCCACCACCACCCATGTTCCCCGCACATACCTACACACCACCACCCATGGCCCCCGCACATACCTACACACCACCACCCATGGCCCCCGCACATACCTACACACCACCACCCATGGCCCCCGCACATAGATACACACCACCACCCATGGACCCCGCACGTTCGCGCACACCGTCACCCATGACCCCCGCACATACCTACACACCACCACCCATGGCCCCCGCACATACCTACACACCACCACCCATGGCCCCCGCACATAGATACACACCACCACCCATGGCCCCCGCACATAGATACACACCACCACCCATGGACGCCGCACGTTCGCGCACACCGTCACCCATGGCCCCCGCACATACATACACAGCACAGGCCATGGCCCCTGCACATCTATACACACCACAACACATGGGGCCTGCACATTCATACACTGCTCAGCCCATGGCCCCTATACCTCCATCCTCCTACAGACGACTACTAGAAGAGGAACACTCCGATGAGGAAGACGTTGACCTTTTGTCATTGTCATAGACAACGTGATACCAAGTTTACATTTTGTAATATTATTATTTTTGTTCAGTACCTGCCTACTGTTTAAGCACTTCAATCTTTCTCAACCGCTGGGCAGAGGCCCACGCTCTGTTCTGTTAGGTATGTTTGCCCTGGAGTGAAAAAACTTGAATATGGCACTTTATGAATATGGCACTGTATTATTCATTGCATCATTTTTATTTTTGTATTGTTGTTGTGTTTTGCAATAAAAAACAAAATAAAGAACAACTTTGCAGCCTAAACAAGCAGATGTTGAAACACACATGAGATTAAACACTGATCATGTGGACTAAGGTGGACTAATAACTAAAGGAAAACAAGTGGCTTGTTAGTAAAGGAAAACAAGTGGCTAGTCCATAGGCCATTAAGGGTCAAGGTATTTCATGAGGATTCTACTAACTCTCTTTCCTCTCACCTCATTACAGTCAGTCAGATAGGTGTTTGCCTGGGTGGGAGGCTGCAGACCCCTATCACACTGTATGGCTTCCTGCTCAACTTGGTGATCAACAGTGTCGTTACTGTTACGAATAAATAATACCATATGTATCAACAGGCTGTAATATCCTCACATAGCCACAAGGGAACAGGAACAAATATATAAGCTGTATTAACTGCACCTGGCCACCAGATGGCAGCATACATAATATACTGGGGGCGGGCGCTCAACACTAGCCAATCAGAGCATATTATGCGTCATAGAGGCCACGCCTGCCCAGGTACTATCGAGGCACACAAGCAGGGGAGGGCAGAAACTCTAGAGGCCGCGTATCTGTTAGATATCCAGCTAAGAGTCGCTCCACGCGTGAACTATACAATACCCCTCCTTTTGCTTCATAGATAATATACCTAAAGCTAAACAAATAAAGTGAGTTAAAAGCGATCCTGTGTCGGCGGCCTTCTTCCTCAAAGAACATCACAACATTACAGGCCTCACAGTAGTTGTGGAGGACAAAGCAGGCATAAATAACATTAGGCAGATCACAGAGGTTTATGTCCATGGGACGCCTCAGGGCTGCAAACCTGGCCTTGAGCTGACCAAATGAGCATTCAATTACCATACGGGCCCTACACAAACTGAGTCCAAAGTATTGTTCTGATGGGGTAGAGCCTCCACCTGAGTACTCTTTCATAAGGTAAGGGAGAAGGGGGTAGGCAGGGTCCCCCAAGAGAAAGATAGGTATTGGCTCCTCTTCATCCACAATTTGTTTTTCAAGTGAAGGTATCTTCTCATTCTTGAAGTATGTGTTCACTTTGGAAATAGCAAAGACACAGGCATCGTGGACACTTCCAGGCCATTTTATGACCACATCCATGAATCTGTAAGGCAAGTAAACTGTATATTTTAACTCAAAGTGCTTTACCATCTTTAAAACAAATACAATGACAATAGTGGAACATACATGGGATAGCCTTTAGAAAGAGCACAAGAGAGCTCAAAGACTTTGATTAGGCCTACCTGTATTTGTGGTCGCACACAGCTTGGACGTTCAGGGAGAACCTGTGTTTCCTGTTTATGTAATCCACGGCATTGAGGGCTGGCTGTTTTATGTCAACATGTGTCCCGTCTACCGCTCCCAAACATTGGGGCATTCTATGATCCCGCAGAAATCCAGACACGAGTTCCTCTGCCTCGGGCACAGTAAAAGGCAACTGGATATATTTCGGACCGAGGTGGACAGTTATGGCTTTGCACGTTTGTCTTACGATGACCGACACAGTCGGACGTGATAAGCCAAAGGCGTTCGCTGTCTTCATTAGACATAATATAATAGTGCACGCTACCTTTTTCAGGACCCCCACAGGTGCTCTCATGTTAGTTATTTCGCCCTCTATGTATGGGTGAAGTTCCTCCCTCAAGGCGACAAGCGAATCTTTGGACATGCGAAAGTTTTCACGCCATGCTCTGTCGTCAACTTCGCCTTGAACAAAGCTGTCCCACCATCGACTGGTTCTCCCAGGTCTTATCCATAGCTGTCTTGTTCACCTCTGACGAATTGGAGCATCAAACAATTGCCCTAGGTAATTAATGCGCCTTCTCTGTTGTGTTCTGTTATCTATGATAACTCGGCTTAATTGCTGAAATGACTCCTGGAGAGATATCAGAGCAGCTAGGGCAACTTGAATGTCTGACTGATTTAAATAATCCGACATGTTTGTTGTTGTTTGGCTGTACTGCATATGGATTTGACGTCAACGTGTACACGAGGATAGCCAGCGTGAGCAGCTCAGAGCACACTTTTGCGTTTTCAACCCTTTAGACGGGAACGCGACGGTGGAGCGTTTTTAAGATTTCCACTCTGGAGGGTGGGTTCATTTTTTTGCGTTTTTAAGCCCCAAAAACGGCGTTGCCGTCTAAACGAAAGGCACATCTGATAAAATATTTTGTCGGTTTCACCCGGGAGCGTTGCGTGTAAAAGGGCCCTAAGTAGTACCTAGCATTGCATAGCATCTTACCCTCAATATCCATGCTTTATACCAGAAAGGACAGCTGAACCTAGCATTTATGGTGCTTACAAACGTGTTATTTGGACCAGCAGCAAATCTTCAAGGCCTTCAAGGTATTCAGGTATAAATAAACTATAATTACGCAGACTTGTTTCTGTTGTTTTCTGTCCAAGACGCTGAGTGGTTTTATGTTGGGGGAAAACAATTCTACCAATCAGATATTTTTTACTACGGCATCTCTGGGCAGAATAGCCTCCATCCAGGGTATTCTGACCATTAAACCGAATGAGCGCATACGTTTGGATTGACAATTTGATCGACCAATCATATTCGGATTTGCAGCCAATGTGCGAAGGCCCGCTCGCTCGGTCACCGAGACCTCGCTTAACTAGCGCTTGATAGCCGACGTTGAAAACGGCAGCAGGTGGAGATGATATTGACGTAGATGTATTTAATTGTTTGAACTGGGTAGATGGCATGTGACCATAATCTATTTAATCATCTTCTCCTCTACCTCATCACTGGAGGTAGTCAAAGTTAGTTCAAAACTGAGCAGTCTGTAGGGCAG
Organism: Merluccius polli; assembly: GCA_030340625.1. Classification (NCBI taxonomy): domain Eukaryota; kingdom Metazoa; phylum Chordata; class Actinopteri; order Gadiformes; family Merlucciidae; genus Merluccius; species Merluccius polli. Next base: position 88,960 of record JAOPHQ010001191.1, read on the forward strand.
AACTTCTCTAATTTTCAACTTATTGCAAAGTCCTACTTCTCCTTTCAACCTGTGTCTGAACTGGCCTGTCAGAGTTTGACTCCTCTTCATGAGCCTCCACTATGGACTGGCTAATGGGCGGAGGCTCATGATTGCGGTGCAGTGTCTTTACTCAGCCACAGCCACTTTCAGGTCTGACCTCATAGGTAGGCCATCATGGGAGCTGTTGTTTGACAAGATAAGGCTCTGACTTCCATTGGTTGGCTGGCTTGTGCTTCCTAGGGACATCAACATTTCAGATAAGTACGCTGTCCCCAGGCAACGGTTCATGATGCCCCACCCTCTGGTCAGCAATGACCTTTTTCTTTGCATTATTTTTTCCTGCAGCACTAGAGGCTATGTGGTAGGCCTCTCTGAGGTGGGTCTGGAGTGTGGCTGTGTATTTTAGGTAGTCACCTTGAGATCTTCCATCTGGACTCACTCCAAAACAACAGGCAACCTGGCCTCCTGCCCGAACATGAGGAAATATGGCAAATAGCTGGTTGAATCCTTCTTGTTGCAATTATAGGCCTGCACCAGATGGGAGATGTGTTGGCTCCAATAACTTTTCTGCTTGGAATTAAGGGTGCCAAGCAGGTGGAGGAATGTGTGTTTAAAACGTTGCAACTTCCGTTGTGGGTGGTAAGGATTTTTTTAAGATTCTCCCACAAGATCTAGCATCTCTTTAATAAGTCAACGCTCAAAGTCTCTGCCCTGGTCACTGTAGATCCATTTGGGAAACCCTTAGTGGACAAAGAAGTTATGCCACTGGACTTTGGTAACTGTGTTTGCTCGCTGATCCGTGGTGGAATAGGCATGAGCATAGCATTTGACATGGTCTGTGACAACTGGGTGGTTACTGATATTACTATTGTCATTCTCCACTGTAAGGGAGTCAAGAAATATCAATTCCATATAGGCTTCTGTGGTGATGTTGACAAGGGCTGCAGCGTGAGGAGGATGAGTCTTTCTCTGGATACCAGTGTTGTAGTCGAGTCACTATGCCTTGAGTCTGAGTTGAGTCCGAGTCGTGTCCGAGTCAGCACTAAGGTAAGCATACATGTTGTTACAAAAAAAACATAACTGTTGTGCCGCAGCTCATAGGCGCATCCTAATGGCGGCAGCTATGAACTTTCATATGTATTTTACTGTTTTTAAGTAATTACGTAACTAGGTAAATAACCCACACAGCAAAAGGACTCCGCGACGGATGCGCCGCGGAGTCCTTTTGCTGTGTGGGTTATTTACCTAGTTACGTAATTACGTTACGTTTGTTACGTTATTAACTTAGTTACGTGTGATGTATGACATGAAGCAGTAACATTCCCTTGCACTAATCATATAACACATTATAGAATAATGGCATATTACAATTATAGCCTAATGACATTAAAAAAAAGTCGAGTCCTCGTCTTAATTCTCGAGTCCCTAATGCTCGAGTCCAAGTCAAGTCACGAGTCTCTAAATTTAGCTCACGAGTCGGACTCGAATCCGAGTCCCGGACTCGAGTCCGAGTCCCGGACTCGAGTACTACAACACTGCTGGATACGCCAAGCACAGTCACGGCAGTACTGCCTGCCAAAAGTAACTGGTCGCAACTCGCTGTCATGCTCCTAGTACAGTACTGCTCCCAGGCCGGAGAAACTGGCATCAATGTGCAGTTCATAGGGGTTACTGGGGTCTGCAAAAGTCAAAAGGCAATATGAGGTTAACGTAGTGTACAACTCCGAACAGATACATTCACACAACTCCCAACACTGTTATCCTTAAATAAGAATATGTACTTGCTTCTCTCTGTTATGCCCAAATGTTGTCCAAACTTACCTGTTAAATATAAAACATAAAACCATGGTATAATAGTCTGAGTGTGTTTTCTCAGGGAATTCAACAAGGTTGGATAACGATATTCATCTCAGAAAACCTAGGGAGACCGACTGATCTTCGGTAGCGTTAACGTCGGTAGGGTTATCCGACAGGAGTAAAAGTCAAGAGACGAAACTTGACGATTAAATATAAAACCATGGTATAATATTCTAAGTGTGTTGCCTCAGCGTGTCAAATGAGGTTTAATAGCGATATTCATCCTAGAAAAACTAGGTGGACCGGCTGATCCTCAGGAATATCAGGAGGGTTATCAGAAGTAAAAGTCAAGAGAAGCGCGTAACAACTTATGAATCACAGACTAGAAATAGAACAAAATATTGTGGAAATGGGAGAGTCTCAAAGTAAAAGGTGTCCAAAAGTCACAGACTGGCCACCAGTGTCTCCACAAATGATTAATAAATAAATACCAATGTGCATGACTATACTAATGTATGCTTAACATGTGCATGTGTATGGCTATACAAGGTAAACTGTATTCACTAACAAAGTAGTTCACATTGTTGTAAACATCCTTTTGAGGAATAACCTGGTTAAAGTAATCATTGAAAATTATTTCAGCAATTCTTCTGAACAATCTTAATCCTGAATTGACATTACAGTCGCCTCTCACCTTTGTAAAGCCCCTTTCGTCAATGGCCACAGGTTGATTAGCTCTCAATTTAATCTGCTGGGAAGGGATCTAATGTCCAAGCCAGGTTGTTCATTGACATTCGGAAATAATGGGTTTACCTTGGAAACGCCAACCACTAATGCTGTAATGCTTTGTGCTGAACCTACTAAACCGCCTGAACAAAGAAACAAATTGTGCTTAACAAAGCATCAGACATGATTTATTGATTGTACCCCATACACGGCATCCTGCAAAGGCCAGTATGGAAGGATAGTTAGCCGATGACGGGTAAGATCCCACCTTGAAACCCCCGAGGCAACCCAAGGCAGGCACAGTCACGATTACTTGGCAAAGTCACTGTGAGCGCTGAATCACTGGATTATAAAGTGACGAGAAGACGAGAGAGAGATGAAACCATCACAGGAAAAGCCATTTGGGTTGAGAGGTGGAGGAGTGACAGGTGTCAGGCTTGGGCAGTGGAAGCGGCGGCCTTAACTAGGGCATGTTGCCTTTTCGCTGGTGAAACCGTTGCGGTGCATACTGGCTCGCGCTATGCTTTCGGTGTTGTAGATGACTTTGGTAAACTTTGGCAACAGCGTGGTTTCAAAGCAGCTGATGGTACGGTCAGATGAATATACTGGTACGATATAGTGTTATATATTGTGTATGTCCGATATTGGCTTTTTTACCGATAACCGATATTGTTCAACTCTTAATTTCCGATACCGATATCAACCGATACCGATACCGATATATGCGGCCACGTGAAACCTCCGCTTTACACTCATTGCAAACCGCAATAGGCTTTATGCCGAGCGGAAGTGTGGATTAATAAATAAAAACAAAACAGCGGTAAAAGCTAGCGTGTGTGTCCGGGAGAGGGCTGCTCTCCTCGGACACATTACTCTGAAGCCCCGGTGACGGTCTGGAAGTGCGGATTAATAAATAAAATAATGTGAGCGGTACAGCGGACCTGAACCGGTTGTGATGAGACTGTTTCGCAGAATGCGTTAGTATGTTGCGCATAACCCCTATTTTACTATTCAACGTAGAAACTTTGAAATAATCCCAAACCACCGACATAACCACAGCTACAACTAGCGTCCCGCTACACGGCCGCACAGCCCAGGCTTGTTATTGAGACGGCGCGGCGCGTTTGATGATGTCATCAAACCACGTCCTCACTTGAAACATAACAGATGTCTGAAATTATTTCAAAATCGATTTCGGTATCGGTTAAAAAACCGATACCGATATTTTCCGATATTGATTTTTTATGCCAATATCGGCCGATAATATCGGTGGCAACAGCGTGGTTATATATAACGGGACCATTATTTATTATAAGGGGATACAATGGGCCCGTATAAATAAAGAAACCAGTTACTATCCTCAAGAGGGAGAGAAGGGATTTTTTTCTGTTATTTCTGTGTTCCAGATGGGTGACGCTGTAGCAACCCTGTTACTACACACAGTACCCACAGTAGCAGCATTTGGAAGGAAAGACACTGGCAATGATTGTCCAATGGAAAATGTCCCCTCGAAAACTAAATGGGTCTTTAACAAATCCAGCCGGGGAAACACAACGAGGGAAGAGTGAAGCTAGAAAAACACATACTCGTACTTGAAACCAAACGTTTGTAAAAAATGTACAAAATGTATTTTCCAACAGGTCTCATGGTCCACTTGATAGCCTTCGCTAGCTTGGTCACAGTTCATTCACTGCACAACGTCCAACTGAACTGCTCAAATAGTCTGCCTATTACAGTGTTCTTTATATATATATATATATATATATATATATATATATATATATAAAACACAAACACAACACACGGTAAATGTCAACAGTGTTGTTTTTGTTTGATCTTGCCAATATGAAAGTGTAGCAAGGAGGAGGAAGCTGTGTGCCTGTGGAGGTGCTCTGACAATGTACTCCATGGAGGAAGAGCTTCAGGGACCCGCCCGCCTTAACTGCAGGAAATATTGTGTGTGTTGAACTTCAATGGGCTTGTCAGGCCACCATGGCTATCTTCTATCTATTTATCTACTGTCTTTAGGCTTTCATCACACATTTGTTGGGAATCTGCGACTTGCTAAAGCCTCCATGTGAATAGAAAAAAGAATAGGGCTATGGTTGCGTGGAAATGTATTTATTTTTTTGTAATATAAAGGACAAGGACGGCATTATTCTAGAGGAGTTTTTCTTCTTGTTGAAATCCCTTATGAAACTGCCAAAAGTAATAAAGGTATTTTTTATTTTGTGACACAAGTCCTTCAAATGCAGATGGAAGATGCAATGCCTAGATTTGGCTGTTTCAGAGCCTATACTGTTGCTTTAGTAAACCCACCATGACAGCATCAGCAGCCTTTATCCTTTTCTTTAAACATCTTTGATGCAAGGTAGATCTTTTGCCTCGTGGGCACATAACAAAGATGTCTTAGGAAGACAATATTGGAACTATAGTTGTTAGACAACGATGGGAATCCAGAGTAGCGAAGGTCAGCAATATATCTGCTAGATAGACGCCGGTGAGGATGTTTCACAACCCTTTCTGTCTGCATAGATTTCTGCATAGATTTGTGGCGTCCTCTTTTGAAAGTATTGCAAGTATTCAACAAAAGACACAATAAGTGTTGTGCAAACTGCAGAAACTGAAAGCTTACTGACTGGATTTAAGTGACAAGGTGTGTGTGAGTGCATGCGTGTGTGTGTGGCAGTGTACGATTGTGGGACAGACCTTTTTTTTCCAAGTCCAAAGTTTTATATTAAAGTCCTTGTAATAAGCGTTAGTTAATAGGTAATAATGCCCTTAATAAGCATTAGTTAATAGGTAATAAAGCCTGTATCAATCCTTATAATATGCTTATTAACATTATTATGTGTACTTATTGAGTTTAACTAACTTACCTATTATGTCATTGTTAAACCTTTACTAAGCTTTTTTTCTTGCTTTATTAAGATTAATACATACTTTATTGTGCATTTATTAGCAGTTAACTATGCACTTATCGCCCAATGGCAGGCTTATCCCTTATACTCCTCAGTCATCTGCCACCGTTGCTGCATACTGGGCTTAGCACTGCCCAAGACGATTGTGTTTGGTTAAAGAAATACAAACAAGATGGAGCGTTTTTTTCTCCCTATACCAGAATGACAGTGAGTAGAGCCAGAACTTTCTCCAGCTAAAACAAAGTGTGGAGATAGGTCTGGCTATGAGACTAGAACCAAGTGTGGAGATAGGTCTGGCTATGATACTAAAACCAAGTGTGGATAGGGCTGGCTATGAGACTAGAACCAAGTGTGGAGATAGGTCTAGCTATGAGACTAAACCAAGTGTGGAGATAGGGCTGGCTATGAGACTAAAACCAAGTGTGGAGATAGGGCTGGCTATGAGACTAAAACCAAGTGTGGAGATAGGGCTGGCTATGAGACTAAAACCAAGTGTGGAGATAGGGCTGGCTATGAGACTAAAATCAAGTGTGGAGATAGGGCTGGCTATGCGAGACTAATAAGTCCATAGTTAACTGCTAATAAATGCATAATAAAGTATGTATTAATCTTAATAAAGCAAGAAAAAAAGTTTAGTAAAGGTTCAACAATAACATAATAGGTTAGTTAAACTCAATAAATACACATAATAATCTTAATAAGCATATTATAAGGACATATAAGGGCCTTATTACCTATGAACTAATGCTTATTAAGGGCATTATTACCAATTAACTAATGCTTATTACAAGGACCTTAATATAAAGCATTACCTCTTCTTACTTTTGCCAGTGTTGCATAAGAAGCTCAGGTTCAATACACTAGTGCTTTTGGCAATTCAATGCTACACAATGTTGCAGCTTAGCATAGTAAATGTCTCTTGCTCTTGAAATATTTATAATGCAGGGTAATTTCAAGGACAATATGGGCTTATGCCCTAAGAGGAATTCCTGCTGACTTTCCCACAGGCTGTGACCAACACCCTGGTGCTTAAGGGGTGATCATTCTTTTAGTCAAACGCTGGGCAGTGGTGTGGGACTCTGGACGATAAAAAATGAAGCAGCACTTTTAGCAGAAAGTCTTTCCTCTATATTTTCTGGGGAAGTTTCTTGTTGTTGCTTTCTGTTCGTACTCATACTTCCTGTTACAAAGACTGTGTCTCTCTTTCTGTTGAAAGAGAATATAGAAAATATAGAACGGCTGGGCACCAATAGGAAGATAGACAATTCCAGATATATTGCTGAATTAATAAAACGGGTGATGTTTTGAATATGATTTCCTTCTGATATGAATGTGTATGTTTTCTTTTGTTATTAACTGTGCACCAGGCATGTAGACATTGGTTGGATTCATGTTGTAATTATAACTTAATTATTAGTTATTGCATACCTGTATTATTATAGCACCAGCAAGTAATATTAGGTTTGGTGTAATCGGAAAAATGAAGGGATATTATTGTGTGTTATTAAGGTGTCAAACATAAACACACAGTGGTGCTGCATGGGCACAGTGAAAATAAGCCATGATTCATTTTTCTGTTCATACACTACTATATAGACATGTTTTCATTTTGCATTCTGAGCTAATCACATCATCTGATTTGAATATGAGAAACCAGCGTTTCCCCCCCCCCCCCCCCCCCCCCCCACACACACACACGTCACCTCATTTTCATAGCCAGGTTCATGTATGAAATCTCTCTTTCTTTCTTCCTGTGTACACTACGTCGTCCCCTGGACGTCGTTGGCATTGGGTCTCCAAAGCAATTTTCTAAACTATGAATAATTCACCAGATATTATTACAAAGGTCATCTTCTAGTAATTAGTACCCTGCTGTTGACTAAACAGCCTCAAGGTACCTGATGGCCGCTTTAATTACAAATTGAAATGAGCGCCATGTTTGACAATCTCTATATGTTCTGCCGGCCACTCCCTGACAGATGACACCTTGAGAACCAAGTAGGCTTGTAATAAGCCAACGCAGTCTCACATCAAAACATGTAAGAGCTATGTTGTTTCCACTGTGCAAAATGTAGTAGTTTCACAACAACAGCTTTAAAATTGTGAGTTGCCTAGGTTTTTTGGCCTATTCTTTTCTATTGGCCTGCGTCAATATCACGTGACTGTCAAAGACTGTCTGCGAAAAAAACAAAACAACATGGCTGACATTCGTTTTATTCTCAGTGGAAAATGTGCTTTACGATAGTTTCCGCATTAAAATGCGTTTTGATAACATTTCTAGTGAGAAATGTGCATTTCATTTTCTTATCTTCGTTCAGTGTGTGTATGTTTAGTTTCTTAGTTATTACGAATATTCGTTCAGGTCTTGCCAGAGAATTAATGCAATGTTTTCTCATTATTTTCATCATTATCTCAATCATTATCTTTGCGTTCGTATTTCTTCTTCTTTCCGACAGAATAGGCGCATTGCTACTGCCACCCTCCGGTAAGCCGACATGTTTTTGTGGGGCAACCCGGAAGTGTTTACCATTGCTTCACCAAAAAGTAATTTTATATATATACATTTTGTTTAACAAGATAATCATGACAAATTAATATCGCTTTCAAGGGTTTTGAAGCGGAAATGCAATAAATACAGTGTAAAAAGCAGACAAAAAAGATTTTCAAAAGATTTTCTAAAATTATCAACATGGAGGTCGTAGCCCTACAGGAAGTGATGCAATTAGCAGGTGACCTAAGGACCTAGGATGCATTATTATATATCCCACTTCTTTCCTTGGTTGGACCTGCCCACACTGCCCAGAATCACACCTTGATTGGCTGATGACGCGCTGCTTACTAAACGTAACCATATCTAACCTATCCCTAACCATCTCTAACCTAACACCTAAACTAACCATCTCTAATCTAATACCTAAACTAGCCATCTCTAACCTAATACCTAAACTAACCATCTCTAACCTAACACCTAAACTAGCCATCTCTAACCTAATACCTAAACTAACCATCTCTAACCTAACACCTAAACTAACCATCTCTAACCTAATACCTAAACTAACCATCTCTAACCTAATACCTAAACTAACCATCTCTAAGGGTCACATTTTGAAATTTGACATTTTTGTTTTTGACATGATATGGAAGTGTAGAATCGGAGCTTAAAAACAAGGTCTTATGACTTTTAAAGCCCAAAATACACATTTAGTAACATAATTCTGTATTTTTTTCATTTTAACATTCCCCATTCGTGCCTTTATTTTTTTTTATAACAATGATAGTTTTAAGAAAGTGGCCTATTTCAGATTGCTCACATAATTTCCCACTGAGCTCTATTCAGCCCCCTATTCATTATCACATACAGGTACAAATTCCCTGTTTGAAATGTTATCCATGTCTGGGACAATGTCACCATCCTCACCGAAGTAGTCCAGTATGAGTTTTGCAAACTTGCCTCTATTGCACTGGTAAGATTAAGTTCCACAATTTGATTGATAGCGTCTGCCACCTCTTGCTCGTAATACACAGAGGTTATACTGTATGTTTTCATGGATAACTGAAACATCTTGCTTTCTGTGTCCCATTGTAACCATTTGTTTTTACGGAGGTAAAGTCTTCTCCGGCTTCTCTGAGGTGACATCAGCTCAATGTGGTGGGTCACATATAAGATTATAAATTTGGGGGCTGTATCCCTACAGGAAGTGACACATAGGCCCCTTTTGATCCCAAACTTAATAAGTTGTCCACATGCCAGCTATATTTACACGCACCACATGCCAGCTATGTTTACATGCACCACATGCCAGTTATGTTTACATGCACGCAAGTTTCTATCTCAATCCCACTGGAAATGGGGACCTTGAAACCACCCGTCGCTTTATGCCCATTTACTCTAATGTTGGAAGTCATGCCCCTGTTCTTGCCCTTTTGAGCTGGCTAGAAATGGCAAAATTAAATGCATCCAAAGCTGTCATGTATTTGCTATTACGTTTGCTGAAAAGCAAGGCCATTTCACAGAGAATAGTCGAAAAAACAACTGCTTGGACTTGCACTGTTCAATGTTCACTTCGCGCTGACCAAGACTCTTATCCACCACGTAGTCTTCTAGAGACTTGCTGGCCTGTCACTGACATCTTGAAGGGGCAGGAACCGCATCATCTGCACCTACACATCATCAGCCCACAATTTCACCAATTAAGCATTCACCATCTGATGGTAGATTTTCAATGCAAAGAAGAGGCCCTTTGAATGAGGTGAATTGCAGTGATTGGATCAATTTGTTTGGCTTGTAGCATCATATTAGGTGGGTCCATCAGCCCCACTACTTTGTACATCACACAAGCAAGAAATCTGAAGGTCGGTTCTGTGATGGCCTTGTGAAATCCAACAGCTAAATTTTCACATCAGCACTTGTTGTGGTTCCGATTACTTTCAGGAAGTCCACAAGCATAGTGGGTGATTTCAGTCAAAATAATCCCCAACTGCACTCTCTGATGAAATAGCTAAATAGTTAGAATAGTTAAATCATTAAAATAATGAATGTAGGGCACTTCTCTGTTTAACTCATTTTGAATACGTTTCTGCATATTGTCTTCGAGACATGCTGGCCGCATCATAACACTGACTTAGTATTTTGTTTGCTTCGAGACCAACATTTGACAGCTCTTCAAGCACCAAGTTAATGAGTGACAGAGCATCACACTTGTTTGTGGTCTGCATCAACAACAGCCTCTCTTGCACTGTGCAGTTCTGGTCTACATAACGAACAACTGTAGAGACAGTCTCAGTGCCTGTTGGGTCCTTAGTTCCAGCCACCCTAATTGTAAACCATAACTCAACATCTTAAATGATTTGTTCTGTCACAATCCTAGTCATCAGTTCAATGATATTATTTTGAATTTCATGTGAACTTTGTTGACATGTGTTGGAATTGTACTGAAAGCCTGCGTTAGCTCTTGGTTTTGTCTCAGCATGTAATCAAATGTGACAGAAACAGTCCACTGAACACTTCACCTATCTTATCAACAGTATCAATGGCACCCCTCAACGGCAGTTCGTTTGAGACGAGGAATTCAATAATGTCTACTATTGCAGACACGTACAGTCGGTTTTCGAGAAAGCTGATTGGAATTAACCAGGGTTGATATCTCCTTGCCTGTGGAACATCACCATTGCTTCTCTTTCCAAATAGCCAATCATGCTTGATGCTCTTTACTGTTGGCATGTCTGCTAAATCCCTTTGCTTATGCTTTCAATTGCTATAACCAGTTCTTGTGAAAAGAAAGTGACTTGTGAGTCACTCTCTCCAAATTCCCTGCAGTGAAAGCGAAAGGCTGCCCTGAATATTCAAGCCAGTCCCTCTCATTGTACCAATTAGCAGAAAATGTTTGCCTACGCTGGTGTTTCTTCGGAAACTGCTTGAGACGAAACTGAACTTGCTTGTCATCGCGGGGGTCATCTGGCACACTAGAATGCTGCAAGTTTAATGTTTATTTAAGCATTAGAAGCACATAGGTGTGCCTCTAGTCTTCCTGGGGTCCTGAACATAAAACAACAATACAGACATACAGTAAGAAAGTACAGACAACTTAAGATATAAAAACAATCACATAGACAACCAAAACAGGACCACCAATGAGAGACGTTAAGGATGAAATAGTAACAGACATAGCATTACAATTCAATATAAACAGAAAGAAAAATAATATTTCTTTGTATGCTTTTTGAAAGTTATTTTGTTGTCAACGGTAGATAAGATATCTTTGGACAGAGTTCCACAGTGCTATTGACCTGTATGTGACAGTGACGGTACATTTACGAAAATTGGTTCTTGGACCCGGGACTAAGCTGTAACCATGCCCAGAGACCATATGTACAGTATATGGTGAGTCAAGCTTGACGGGTTGTTGGTACTAATGACACTCAGCAGTAGCATTAGGAGACACAAAGACATTTTCTGTTCAACCATTAGCCATGCCAGGTACGCATGCATATTAACTTGTCCTGTTTGAACAGCTGATTGCCAGACGAGCCGCTTTATTTTCAGATCCGATTTTAATGCTGATGACCAGATATTCATCAGCAGTATTCTAGGTGAGAGAACCAGAGCATTTGAACAAACTGATTTGATTATTGAGGGAGTAATGAAAGCGGACTACTTTCTAGTCATACCAATTCCTCTTCCCATATGTATGACTGTATTGTTTATATGTTTAGACCAGAATAGTGAGCTTTCAATAGTTACTGCCAGAAGTTGTATTGTGTTCACTTGTTCAATATTTGTGGTGCCAATTGCCAATTTCAGTTAAGGGTTGTTGGCCAACATACTGTATGTCGGGATCCAAGAACAATGGACTTTGTCTTGGAAATATTTAACCAACTTGTTGCGCTCAAACCACTTGCATACGTCTATTAGGGTGTCACTGTGAGTTACAGCTTGTTATATGGCGATATGGCGGCACTGTACGGAGCGGTATTATCAGCATACATAACTTTGTTGACATGTTTACACACAAAGGCAGATTATTGGTGAAGATGGAGTATAACAAAGACCCTAGACAGCTGCCTTGTGGAACGCCGCAGTTTCGACATTACAGTGTGAAAAGCTGCCATTAAAAAATACCCTGATAGATGATTGAACCCAGAAATTGCATTGGAAGTAAAATCATAACACTGTAGCTTGCAAAGTATGATCTATTGCATCGAATGCCGCACTGAAGTCCAATATTACTGCACCCACTAATTTCTTAACAACCATGCCTATTAGCCAGTCATCGGTTGTATGTAAGTATGACCGATGCAAGTACGGTGCTTGTTGGATGGCCTTCTCTATATGGATGCTGAGAGAAGGAAAGTAGATTGTTGTTGGCAAAGTAATCCATTACCTATTTGAATGCTATTTTTTCAGTGACTACTTAATAATGGTAGAATACTAATAGGGCGACTGTTGGGACAGTTAAAAATTGTATTTTTGTCTTTCAGAAGTGGAATCATTTTGTCATTGACTGAAAATATGACATATTGGAGTCGTAACAGAGTTGGCTGAAAGTTTAAGCAGTTTGCTATCTATGCTGTCAAGGCCAGGGGAAGTGGAGTCTGCTAGTGACAAGAGTAATTTCATAACAGTTTCTCTGACAATCTGACTGAATTTAAAGAGGCAGTTATAGTCCTTCATGTTCCCATTCTGTATCAATGTGTGTGATAGTGTGCAATCACTACATTGCTTACCATTTCTTAACTTCTCAACTTTACTTTGTTAGTTGTTGAAATAGTTTTCAATGTCATGAGGTTTTGTTATAAATTAGATATGGATGAGATAGATGTATTCAATTTCCTACCCATTATTTAATTCAGTATTGATCATAATTGCTTCCCATCATTTTTTATTTCACTAATCCTGTGTTTACTTAGCTTAGTCAAATTTTCCATTTCCATGAGCAAGTTCATGAATACGTTGAGTGATATTTCAGGGTTGTTCTCATTGCATACTACAGACCTGTCTACTTGTTTTAACTCATTCACAAATGCTTCCTTAATGAAGTGTTTGTAAGATCTTTAATGAAGGACTTTGTTACCTCCTTTAGGGATTTTAGTCTTCCTCGACAGGGCAACCAAATGATGATCGCTGAATCCTACTTCTAGGAGACAGCTTCATAGCAGTGTTCCTGAGAGTTCATGTTGCACGCTTGAGCCATAGACAGTATCTTGCATTTGATGGCAAAGCATTTGGTGGAAAGCCAGTAAATGTTCATGTCTCCCAGTAAGTATATCTCTATACTTCCATCAGAGGCTAAATTAACCATGCTACACATCTTTGTAAGTTAACATCAGCATTTGGAGGCCTGTAGCAGCAGCCGATAAGAATAGGTTTAGTATGTGTTAAATGAACCAGCACCCATAATGCTTCTCTGTCATAGATAGATCATCCCTCGGTTCAGCAGGAATATGACTTTTGAAATAGACTGCCATCCCTCCACCAAATCTTTTTCTTTCCTTTCTGAATATATTGTAACCCTGTATTGAGACCTCTTCATTACCAAATGAGGGGCCCAGGTGGGTCTCTGATACTGTGAGAATGTGAATATGATGTTGCTGAGCCAGACACAGCTTTGAGGGCCATATATATATATATATATATATATATATATATATAGTTTTATCAGCTAGATATTAACATGAGTCAGTGAGTGACATGACTCCAACCACTTAATCAAATCTACTTTTCCTTTGACCAGGTGTTATGTGCATACAATTTTCTTTTCTCTTCAGGTCTGTCTGAAGCTTTATAAAACTAAATGGGCCATTTAGCAGACATTTTTTGTTAGTTGTTTGCATGGAAATTTGCGATGAATGGCGTGGCTGCCTCTAGTTGCTGCTTGAGTTTACAACATTGCCGATGGAAAACCAGGAGTCCGACTGAATGCGCCACAGCAGGTTTGTCGCTGTGATTGTGATGATTGCGCTGGCCGGATAGAATTTGTCCGAGGGCCTGATTTGGCCCCTGGGCCTTTGTGCTTTACCTCACAGATTTTGTTCCTTAAGATGAACCATTGCCTTTTGTTGATAATTTAGACATAGCAGCAAGGTGAGATGATACTGACTCCCTTAATACCTTTTTTTGTATTCGTGGCTGTAAATGGTAATTCTAAATACATTTAAAGCACCTGAAATGGAAAATATAAGTGTGATGGTGCCGACGAGTCCTTGCTGCTGACAGGCAGAGTGATGACAGAGAGCGACTGGAGCCGGCCTGTGTTGTAGAGCCCAGGACCAGAGGTTGTTGTTGCAGTAGGAAGTCATTCTGTCTTTTTAATCCATTTCCGAAAGTGTCCATGTTGAAATTGGGGGGAAAAAAAGCAAGCTAGCAAATCTTTATAATCGTCTGTAGTTGTGCGGGAACGTAAGAAACGTTGACGTCTGAAAAGCCTACACTTGCACTAACTACAGACAGTTGAATGTCTAGAGCTACAGAGCTACCTTATTGTAACTGCTCATCACAGAACACACTTAATTTTGCCATATGCTGCTGATCTATGCATTCCTTTATTGAAGATGTGTTTAAATGACTATTTTATATTTTATTTTATAAAGCAAGCAAGGTTTGTTTATGTTTCCATATGCTGCTTGACGATGTATCGTATTTCAATGTGTTTCTAATGCTCAAAACACACTAAATAGACACCAAGTTAGGGTAAAACTCCTTGTCGGGAAACCAACATATGCAAATATGGCGAAATATGCAAATTACGGGTCCAGACACATTCATTCATAAAGATAATAATTCCAATGTGTTTCTAATGGTCAAACAACATAAAATAGTCAGCAAGTTTGCATTTGTAGCTCATCTGGTTTAACAGTTACAGCCAAAAGCTTTTTGTTTTTCGGGTGGCGGCCATATTGGATGCATTTGGTGCTTTTAGACTGATTTGCAGGAATTTAGCTTAATATCTCTCGAAGTCCATCGACGAAGAGCCGTTAGTGTGAAACAAATACACTTCGGGCTGCGGACCGGCGTTGCTATTACACATTTTGATTTGTGACTGGGTTGAATAAGCACAGAATTAGCTTGTTAGCCGGGAGATAAAAACAAAACACAGAACGCTGTGCATACATACATACATACATACATACATACATACATACATGTGTCACTTACAAATCATTATACGGTTCGTTCAAATAACCCACAGCACGTGGACGTGACCACGCACCCCAAATTAGCAGTCGGCAGATTGCCTTTGTTTTGACAGCGCATCCAAACGATATATACCGCGTTGCCGTGGATGATGTCCACATGATTAGCCAATTACCGTTAGGGAAGTATAATGTAGCTGACTATAGCATTGCGTATGTAACTAACGAGACGTTGCGTGGAGCGAGGGCCACGCATTGTTGAGCGTACGTTGGTGGATGTGTGGCGAGATGACACCCCCCCCCCCCCCCCCCCCACGGCCCCCCCCCACAGTACACGGTACACGGTAACATGACATGGCTCCTTGTGTTATGCAGGTCCGGTCTTATTTCTCCTCCTGGTACATTCTGTCATGTACTATTGTCATGAGGGCGGGGGGAGCGGGGGAGACAAGCCTAGCGGTCCCCCCCTCCTTCTCCCCCTCCCCCCCCCCCCCCCCCCCCCCCCTCCACCTCCCGCTCCTCCTCCGAGGGCCACGTGTAAAGTGCATCAGAGAAGCGTGGGTGAAGTGGCAAGCCAAAAAGGCAGGGCCACAGGTAGGGAGTATCGCCGGAGGGGACGGGTGAAACTGAAGCGGGAGTTGCCGTGGAGACACAGGGAGATGTAATGGATGGATGGATATACAGACGGATGGGAGAGGAACGGACAACTATAAGACTGACAGATGTATTGCTGGCCAGCGTCCCCACGGGAACCCTCCCCAGTGTCTACTGATGCAAACAGTAATAGTGAAATGTCACAATACATTTCCAATGCGATTATTTGGTTTGTTTCTTTTTTGTTGTTGTTTTGTCATTGTTTTTGGTTTGTATCCTCGTACTGGATTCAAAAATAAAGCAACAAATATAACAAGATGCTCAGAGATGACGACCGTGAGCGAGGGCATATGGATCTCTCTCTCTCTCTCTCTCTCTCTCTCTCTCTCTCTCTCCCCATGACTCCATCTCTTCATGATAAACTAGTGCAGCATATGGACACACAGATGCTTCACTACTACTGCTACCAGTTTTAATCTTACATCTTATGTTTGCAGAAGTCACAAAACAAATCACTACTATCCATCAAATAAATCCGGCAGTTTTTTCAACCTCCTTTAAATTTCAAATTTCCTCCTTGCCTATGTTGTGTGTGTGTGTGTGTGTGTGTGTGTGTGTGTGTGTGTGTGTGTGTGTGTGTGTGTGTGTGTATACATACACAGGAATCATCAAACCAGACACCTGACTAACTGATGAGCTGGTTGGTTGTTGCATTGCCCTGGTTACAACAGGCATCAGTGTGTGAATGCATTTGCCCCAATACCCGCAGCGAGCATTAACAGCTTTAATAGAAAGCCATGTAAATACAATCCATTCACCAATTATATGCGCTTTGTGATGATAAGCATATACGATTTCATATTAACTTTCATGTTAATCTAAAACGGTATGCTTACGTGGTTAAACGAGAAAGCGAATCAAAATAATAGAAAACATGGACATATTTCTGTGAAACCTTGTTTTACTAAGAGCTTTATAACTAGTGCTGCAGGATACATCTGGTGAGCTGGAAGGTAAGCGCGTTAGCACGACGTTTCTAAAGCCCCCTGCAGCCCATTCAAAGGCCCTTTGTGGTGCATATAATACTGGGATATTCCCATGGGATGCTGCTATTCACATATATATATATATATTATGTGTGCAATGATGTGTACAAAAATGGTGAATTGGTGAATGAGAAACACAAGCAGGAATTTTTTGAAGACTCAATATTTAATGGCTCAAGTAAAATTCAATGACAAGAAAAATCATTTCACCATATTGAAGGTCATTTTTTCAGCATTTTTGAATGAGATATCTTACAAAGGCATGACAACACATACTGTATAGCTTTAATTGACCGATACAGAATCACTGGCAAGCAGTCGAAGCTTTTCTCCCAAAGCAACCCTTGACTTACACTCACTGTTGACTAATTACAGGCATTTACTTATATCTTATATAGCAGGTTTTATATATTTTTTGTTTTTATACAAGATACATGTGTGTACATAAAGTATTGGGGCGAGAAGGTGCATGCCAGTATACATACACCTGTGCACGCACACAAAAAGTCACCCGTGCGGCAATCCCAAGCACACGTCGACACACGCACACACACACACACACACACACACTCCTAATAATAATATGCATATGTATCCATTAACAACAGAGATTGTCATCTCATCCTTTCCTGTCCGTTTTCCCCTTTTTCGCTTAGTTACCCAAGTCTCACTTCAGTCGTTTGTAAATACTTTCCCGCCATTGTTTCCCACGGGTGTCAGTGGTACTGCTATGTACAGTGTAAGATAAAGGTTCAAGACCCCTCCAGAGGAGCATGTTCTCAGGTACGTGGAGGCATTTTGTGGTACGTACACTTTACAAACATTGAACATGTACAATGTGTTACATTTCTGTTTTTCCCCGTTGACCAGAATAAGACAGACAAGACAAGAGAGTTGCGAGCGGTTAAACAGCAGCAATGTGAGTTTCTAACAAGGAGATTTCTTTAAGTACAAGAGTTCAAGTGCTGAAAAAAACAACTTTAAACAAGTCCAGACCGTACCATGCGATTCTTCTTCATGACACACAGTGATTATGTAACACACGTCGTTGAGTTGAGCTTTAGTTTTTCAGTAACTGAACAGAAAAAAAAAAATTAAAAACAACCTAAAGGAGATATGGACAGTTGAGTTATTATTTCTATCGTTCTATATCAAGGTTTGTGGGACCGTAGAAACAATAAATACGTGACAACAGGTGCATATTCATGCAAACTGATAAACCTAACAAATCATTTCCCATTCTCAAGTTGTAATTAGTTTGAATCCCATTCCCAGTTTGAGACACGTTCCTATCTAGTGAGGATAACCTAATAACGTATTGCATTGTTTACAAGCTGGAATCAAATTGAATAATTTCAATCAACAAATATGAAAAAAGAAAACCCCCAAAAACATCCAACCAGATCCAAACATTGAAATGGGATTTAGAGAGTTCAATCAAAAGTGTTTGATTAAATACGCACACTTATACAAACTGCCAACATGTGCAGCAGTTTGACAAGACATCTTTTTATTGTTTTTTTATAATATACATTTTTTCTTACTCTGTCAAAGCTAGGACTTTGTGCTTTTCCCGCGACAATAGAACGAAGAGTACGCCTGCGGTGTCTTTCATTGACCAATGGGAGAGTCCCCTTTGAATATCTCTGAATATATCTAACTACCGTTAGCTACGCACTATCCTCTATGCTTATCGCTGTGTTGAAATGCCATCGCTAAACATAAAAAAAACGGGGGGGAGAGAGAGAGAGAGAGAGAGAGGGAGGGAGGGAGATAGAGAGGGGGTGGGGGGAGAGAGAGAGGGGGGAGGAGAGAGAGAAAGGGAGACGCATCAAGAGCATCTTGTGATGGATTTGTATTTGTCGGGAATCTAAAGTCAAAACAATACATCACACATTTGATGCATGCTGTTTGATACGTGTTATTTCTGATGAAATATGAATTGTGTGTTGCATTTGGGCCACAAGTCTGCCCTACTGCAAGCAGAAACGTGAAATAAATATTAAATACAATTAATTAAAGGACTCACCTAATGGTGTTTTGAATTTCATAATCTTTTTATACTGGGATTAATGACATTTTATTTCTTGCTTTGAGGTGAAAATTACTTATTCCATTTTCATAATTGACTTGGATTGAAATTGAATTGGTTTCCCTGACTTGTCCTTGACAACAGCGCTCCTTTTGACTGATATCATCTCCCGGAGCCTCTGCTAAATCCTTTTTTTATTTTTTATTTTCTATAATCATAAGTGAGTATTGACCTAGAGAGAGTCACCGTTAAGAGGTGGGGCAGCCAAGAGCGTGCAAGCACAATTTCCCCCCAATGCCTCCGCCCCCCCCCCCCCAAGAACGGCACTTTGCATTATAGATTTGGCCATGAAAATCAGCGACGAAAAATACGCCACACGCTTATCACCGGGGACGGGGGGGGGGGGGGGGGGGGGGGACGTCCGCTTGGCTTTCCGTGTGATGCGAGACTAGCTGGACACCTAGGACCGCCGGGACACTTAACAAGGACCGCGTGATTCCCTCCCGTCTTATAGAAACGGGAAATTGTTGCCGAGTGCTACGCAAAGAAAAATAGTGTCGCTGCCCAATCTGTTGAATTATCCTAAAGGGTGAATACCGAGGCGGTGATGCGGAGATGTCAAGCAGCCCACAGAGAGATACTTACAAATAGTGCCGTTGCCTGTTGTTATAATGAATGCAGCAATAAAATAATCGACATGCGGTTATAGGCAGGGGGCCTGAGGAGAATTCTTGCAGGCGCCTCCATCATGACCCGCTGTGGCTCAGCTAGCGTCGACACAAATTGAGAAGCTGATTAGTAAAGAGAGAGAGCGGGAGAGAGACAGAGACAGACATATATATATATATATATACAGTATATATATATATATATATATATATATATATATATATAGAGAGAGAGAGAGAGAGAGAGAGAAGTAAACAACAACTTTCAAACCAAACCAAATCCGGAGACGATTCTCAATGTTAATGAATCAGAAGAATGCTTCATGATGATGTGGAGGTTTTCGATGTGGTTTACAATATGTATATGAACCCCCCCCCCCCACCACCACCACCACCACCCCGTCACCGTGCTATTTTGGGACATATTTCATTTTCGGCGCTTCCTCACAAGGAGAACCAGCTTCCTCGCGAGCCTACAGAACCGACCGCAGCCTCCCCGAACACAATGCCGAACCGCTACCGAGCGGCGCACATCAAAGTAATTAGAGCATCGCAAGAATTTCATAATTGGCTCGGCGGCACCTATTACGGTGATGTTTTCCGAGCGGAGAATGTGTGAGAAACCAAGGGTGAGTATCCGAAGCGCATCTGTCTGCGCTTTTCAAGGCTAAGCTAATGAGGTAATGCTGGGAATGAGCCTGTTCATAATAGAGGCGGCAGAGTCTGAACAACCGCCATATGGGAAACATCTTGTGTGTGTTAATGTGTGTGTGTTTGTGTGTGTGCGTTTGTTTGTACATGTTTGTGCATTCAGATGTAAGCCTGTGTGTGTGTGTGTGTGTGTGTGTGTTTATACGTATGTATACGCATGCAGGTGGGCGTTATGTGTGTTTTACTCTTAACAGACTGTAAAAACGCACTTCCACCATTGAATGCCTCAGATTAGGAGTTTGCTAACGTCCGCTGGCCTAGTTCTGCGCTGTAGACTTATTTTCCCCTTATCCTCCTCCTTCCTATAGTCCTCTGACCAAAAATAGAAACCTGTGAAACACATTGGGGCTCAGAAGAAGCGACACATCCTCTACCGAAAACATGCAGGCAGCTGTGCCGCATGTCGTAAGCTACAAGGCGATACTTCACTAGCACTCAGAAAGATAAAGCAACCAGCGTTCACACCGCCCCCCCCCCCCCCGCCAAAAAAAACAACATTTAGCCCAATTTCAGCACAATATGAATTCACGTACAATAAAATGTCTTCTAAGATACAGTTCTGCTAAGCTTGTCACACATACTGCCCTTTCATCAATATCAAACCCAACGTAAAAAAAAGGCAGTAACAGTTCTCTATTTTTATTTGTATTTTTTGTTTTTTTACTGTGATGATACTACTTTGGTATAAAACTACCATATATGTACTAGACATAGATATGCTATGTAAAGACCTTTCCTTTAGAAAAGGTCAGCAGTAGTTATTTTAGTTTTTTTGTTTTTTTTTACTTATCCCATATATATATATATATATACGTATATACATATCTACTGTATATGTATATACATATATACAGTATATGTATATATCTGCTCAACATGATCACGACTGAAGCCACACATGTTATATGCTCTCGTTTTTTTCCCCCGCCAGGCGGCGCCGGACGGTTAATCGACAGAGCCGTACGCCTCCACCCCTCATGGACACCCACACATTGATCGCCGTGTCTTACTGGAACCGGTCCCATCCGCTTGAGGTGCGGTCTTTCCCCTCACCGCCCCCCTCTAAACTATACACAGGGGATAAGGGGCGGGGCTTACAGCTGGTGCTCGTGCAAGAAGTTTCCGCCGCCGCCGCCGCAGCCGTGCGTCTGCTGCCCGGACGAGGAGAAGCTGGCCAGGGGGATGACCTTCACTGGTTCCTCCTTCTTACTGTGGTGTCTGTCCAGGGTGTTGTAGAACTGCGGCCGCCCCATCCCTTTGTCCAGCTCCTCTTTCCGGGGCACCGACCGGCCCAGCGTGTGCCGGCCGTCCATCAGCGCCCCCATGCCGCCCAGGCCGTCCTTGCCGCCGCGGGACCAGCTCTGGAAGCCGAAGGAGGGCAGGGTGCCGGACTGGACCAGGGTGCCTTGGGTGGTGTTGATGGCGGCGGCGGCGGTGGTGGCGTAAGTGGCCGCGGCGGCGGTGCCGGTACCGGCGGCGGTGGCGGCGGCGGAGGCGAGGACGTTGCTGCTGCCGTTCCCGGGGGACTGGAAGAGGGCCAGGGCCGGGGGCATCCAGCAGCTGTCGGAGTGGCCCAGGATCAGGCACTCCTGGGTGCAGTTCTCGGACGCCTCCGCCAGGGCCTTCTGCAGGTTCACCTCGATGGCTGAGGAGAGGAGATGGGGAAGGGTGTGGAGAGGGAGAGAGAGAGAGAGAGAGAGAGGGAGGGAGAGGGAAAAGAGTGACTTAGTCAAATCCAGCATGTCTGAGTTCAGCAGATACACTGCAAACCGAAGTGACAAGCGCTGATTCGATGGAAGGGGGAAATTGTAATGCAAGTGGAATAAAGTTGTCACCTTATCAGCTGGTTGACCTGCGAAAAGTCAGCCCTTTAGCGAAAAATGAAAGTCAGTAATAAATGTTTCATTTCATCTCGTAATGAGAAAAACACGAGTAGAGCGTTTAATTTCCATCGCTATTCCCAGGACCCTGTCTGTTTACCTACAATATCCAACAAATTCCCTGCGGCTTAATTATAGTGGGGGGGGGAGACTTGCTGTTTGCGTCTCTGATTGGCTTTATGGTATTAAATATTTAATGAACATCTTAACAAAGCCTTGTTTATTTAAATCACTGTCAATTCAGTGCACCTTCGAAACCCTTTGATCCCCCCTCCCCACCCCATCCCCAACTCCTAAAAACAACACAAATTTGCTCAAAGAAACAGCAGCCCAAAATGAACGCAAATAAATAAAATGCATTTGAATAATCGGAGCTACTCCACGCGGTGCCCCTCTTAGCTCCGCAGCCGGCCTATATTCAAGTATTTGGGCTGAATTACCTCGCTAATTGTAACTGTAATTATTTTCTTTTTGACTTTTCGGGTTTTTTTTTTTTTTTTTTAATGGGAGGGACGCCG